>PYUH01000219.1:786065-815924 GCA_016808085.1 Suaeda aralocaspica
AAAAAATAAAAAAAAAAAAAAAAAAAAAAAGAGGAGGGTTTAAGAAACGAACGGTATGTAAGATAGCAACAAAACAGTTATTTAATTGTCCAAAATAACCATGCTAAGAAAACAATCAAAATTCAATAGGCTGGTAACAGCTGTGACAAAGAATTTATGGCTTTTGGACATGACAATAATGAGATTAATGACTGACATCTCCACTAGAATTGAAAATTTCTGCTGCTGCAATTTATCTCCAGAATAAGTAATGATCATACTTTCCTAAAATACAGCATACAAAAGAAAAGACTTCAGTGCTGCACGCTATTTAACAAAAATACAAAACAAAATGGTTTCGAAAACTCCTCTAAATTCTCATTGTAATTCACTTCAAATAAACAGTGATCTCTGCATTGATGTAAGCTCATCTTTGTGACATGTTTCTAAAAGCAACGACCATTCGACCGTAGTCTAAAGCACCAAGTTGACACAAGTTTTAGTTTCCCCAGACCACCCTTAAGCAATAGTCTCATATTGATAGGAGCAATATAGAGACCTATAGGAGGGGAAATAAAAGGGGAGTTATTTAGCAATTCGTACACTTGGGTGGAGGGACATATCTCAAATATTGGTATCTTAGAATATATGACACTTTATTCATCAGCAATCCATGATTAAACATTTCAACAGATTTGAAAAGAAAGTTTTTTCCCTCATAAAATCACAAATAAGCGAAGCCTAAAAATCATAATATCAAAATCCATACTGTATAAAGTTTATTTTTCTTATGGTAAATGATATATCATTTCTCATTTGACCTTGCAATGCTCAAAATACCCCACTGTATCAAATGTTTAGAGCATATCCCTCCATCAAAAATTTTAATTAAACAAAAACCTTACATTCTCTTCTTTTTACAAGTTGTAACCCAAAAAGACAGAGTTGTCTCCAAGAAGATCATGCTAATGGATGTAACATATCAATATCCTTAAGCTAGTAGTCAAGAACCTACTGCAACCCTCCTTTATGTGGGATTAAGACTGAGTGGATAAACACACTACATTCCCTATTGAAGTATTTGAGTTTCCTTGTTTCCCAATATCCCATCCAGGTTGACAACTCCGTTATTGAAAATCAATCAAACATAGCCTTAATCCCAAAAATTGGGGTCGGCTACATGAAACAAAAAAATCATTCCATGTGGTCATCCAAATAATTTTCCTCCTCCATCCCCTACGATCAAGGACCTCATTCAAAAAAAATAAAAAAAAATCTCCCATGTCCCAACTACTCTCACCATCCAATATATATTGCCAAACTAACAATATTTTAGACTAGTTAGTAGATAATCTAAAAATATCCTCAACTTGCATAATATGCCATAGTTCACAATTTTGCTTTATCAAATTATTGTAATTATACATTAAAACCCACAAAACAACGACTATAATACTGCTCCCACTGTATCTTTGACTTGGTTACACTATAATACTGCTCCCATTGTATCTTTGACTTGCTAACTACATATATCAACAACAATATCAACAACAATGAAGCTTTGGGCCTTAAAATTTGCAAAATCGGAAATATTAACATAAATAGAATTCAAAAAAATAAGAATAAAATAAAAAAATAAACTCCGAAAATGGAAAATACATACAGATTTAAGCTGACCAAAACGCTGAGAATCATCCAAAAAACCAGCCATAACTTGAGTTCTAGGGTGATGCATCCACATAGTACCATCCATAAACTGAACACCATTAGTCTGACATGCATTCAACATAACATCCAATTCCTTGACATTTAACGCAACTGGTTTCTCAACAAGAATATGTTTCTTCTTCTCTGCGGCGCGTACTACCCAAAGAAGGTGGAGACTAGTAGGTAAAGGTAAATAAACGACATCAACATCAGGGTCGTTTAGAACTTCGTCGTAACTGCCGTATATTTTGGTAGAATGGGGGAAATTGTTGACGTTAGCGTAATTTCGAGCTTTTTCAAGAGAGCGACTTCCGATTGCATGGAGTGTGGAATTGGGACATATTTTGATTGCTCGTGACACTTTCCGGGCTATGTCTGCACAACCGAGGATGCCGAAGCGGATGGCGGTGGTGGTGGTGGTGGTGGGTGATTCAGACATTGTTGGAGTATTAGAGAATGGGTGAGTTTACGGAATGGAATGGAACCGAACTGTTGAGACTTGAGAATGATAATCTTCAATTGAAATTCTTAGGTTCTAAATAGAAAAGGAGGGTGTCAAATTCTGACACGTATTTATTTGAATAAGTTTTGTTTGGAAAAATTGCTTCTCCACACTTCTTAAACTCGTTTTTGAAAAGTGCCAAACTTTTTTTAAAACAGCTTTCTCAGAGGTAATTTTGAGGTTTATTAGGGTATATGTAAGGATGTCAATTCGGATTGGCGGTATAGATTAGGGTTGACCCATTTGGGTTTGGGACATGTCAATTCAATTTAATTTTGGTTGTTTGTCTTTTCAGTTCACGCCATTTCGGGAGCAAGTCAAAAATAGTTTACTTTGGGAATAATTCCGTTCAGGCTCAGACCATTATAGTCAGGTCAACTTTAGTTAAATCTAAAACGGATCAAATAAAGGTAACTTAGAATGATGTCGCGGTCTTTTTTTGTCATAATCGGGTTATTTCGAATTCTCGTAGTGACTTTAATTTTGTCTCTTTGAACGAAAGTTGAACATTATGTGATATATATATATATATATTCTTATGATGAACTTTTAAAATATATTTTAGGTTGAATACTATATCTTGATAGTTCATATTAATCGTATTCCCGATTGATTTTAGTGTAGTTGACAGATACAAATAATTATTTGATTAATGTATTTGAAAGCTTCATTTAAGTTCATATTGATTTCAACATACAATATAATGTGTCACATTAATTAATTCTAAAAGAAAATTATTAAATTACAAATTATTACATGGTAAAATAAAAATTTATTTTTACATAAGATTGAGTTTTGGGTCATATCAGTTCAGTTCAAGTTGGTAAAATAAAAATTATTACATGCTTAATATTCATTTCAATTCAGTTTGGATCGTCCTTTTCTCGGGTTTTGTACAAGTTAATTTCAGTAAGAGTCATTTTCAATTCAGGTTCAATTCAATTCAATCCATTGATTTATCGGTCAATAACAATTTCGGTCACTTTCCTTTCAAGTCATTTTCAGGTTACAGGTCACTTTCAATTCAGGTTATTTTAGTTTCGGTCAAGAACAATTCAATTAACCCAACTAATAGTAACCCAACCTGACACCACTAGGTGTATGGAATACTTGTATAGTTTTAAAAAAAATGTACGTGTAGTCTTATTAAGTATTGATTATGTACTATATATCATTCTGTTAGATTTATGTCGATTAAAACTTAATCTTTCTCCGCTCCATATTACTCACAACATTAGTCATTTTGGGAAAACTCGAATTACTTGCAACGTTGCCTTTTCAAGCCACTTTAAAGAGGAGTGATAGGTAAATCACAGTGATTTACCTTGAAACAAATCACAAGTGGGCCAAATGGCACAATTGTAATTAAAATGGTTATTTTTGGTTAGGGCATAACTTTAGTTTAACTAACGGTAGTTAAATGTTGGGAAGATCGTGCATTCCTTGTCAAATAACCACACGTGAACAAATAACTCCAAGATGTTGACTATATTTTATCTAAAGTACATATACCTTACCCAAATGAACCTAAAATTATTTTACAAATCAATAAGATCAATTGCATGTATGCAGTTATTGCATTATCAACATTGGCATAGTCTTTGAGTTCTACATTTTTATCTTTAAAGAATTCTCTGAAAACAATTAGTGTGGGGTTTAAGGAAAGCTATTGGAGTTAGGCGCTTTAGTCTGCGTTGGTGGCGTTTAATTTTGAAGCAGAGATCTTGAAACAAATCACAAGTGGGCCAAATGGCACAATTGTAATTAAAATGGTAATTTTTGGTTGGGAGCGTAACTTTAATTTAACTAATGGTAGTTAATTGTTGGGAAGATAGTGCATTCCCTGTCATATATCCACGCGTGAACAAATAACTCCAAGATGTTGACTATATTTTATTTAAAGTACATATACCTTACCCAAATGAACCTAAAACTATTTTACAAATCAGTAAGATCAACTGCATGTATGCAGTTATTGCATTATCAACATTGGCATAGTCTTTGAGTTCTACATTTTTATCTTTAAGAAATTCTCTGAAAACAATTAGTGTGGGTTGTTAAGGAAAGCTATTGGATTTAGGCACTTTCGTCATCGTTGGTGGCGTTTAATTTTGAAGCAGAGGTTTTGAAACAAATCACAAGTGGGCCAAATGCCACAATTGTAATTGAAATGGTTATTTTTTGGTTTGACGGTAGTTAAATGTTGGGAAGATTGTGCATTCCTATCCCACACGTGAACAAATAACTCCAAGATGTTAACTATATTTTGTTTAAAGTACATATACCTTACCCAAATGAACCTAAAATTATTTTACAAATCAGTAAGATCAACTGCATGTATACAGTTATTGCATTATCAACATTGGCATAGTCTTTGAGTTCTACGTTTTTATCCTTAAGGAGTTCTCTGAAAACAATTATTGTGGGTTTTTAAGGAAAGCTTTGGAGTTAGGCGCTTAGTCTGCACTGATGGCGTTTAATTTTGAAGTAGAGGTAAGTCTTGTTATATTTCACTGGTATTTGAATTTTGTACCATGTGTTTATACCCTTTTTGCTATCTATGGCAAAAATTTTCTAAAATAGATTGTTGTTCATATTTTGGGTATTAAAAATAATTTGAAAAAAAGCTGGTAATCACTGTCCCATTAGGGGGTAGTATATGTCTAAACTGGATTACGTTTTGTTTAGTTGTAATAATTACAGTTGTATATATTTAAAAATTATAAATTAGGATGGTTAATGTGAATATGTTTAGCTTGATTAAACATATAATTATTGCTATTATTCGTGAGTTGTATTGATCATTCGATCTTTTAGGTCACGACTTTCACCTCGACGGTTATATTACGATGCCATTAAAGCCTATATGTGACGAATAGTGTAATACCCCACATTTTCACGTATTTTAAGGAAGTATTTTTGTATTTTATACGTGTAATTTTAATATTTTTATTGAAAAATTATGTTCAATAAGAATATTAAATGAAAAATAATAATAATAATAATAATAATAATAATAATAATAATAATAATGATAATAATAATACAAAATAAGCTTTAATTAAAAATAATTATTTGTGTTTATAAATAATATTTTATGTTTTATAAAATATTTTGAAAGACTTCTAAAAATAGAATTTTTATACGTTTCCTAATTTATTTTAGGCAAGGGCCTAAAGGTAATTTTCACTTTTAGGATAAGTATGGGCTTTACCAAATCCTACTTTGGGGCCAAAAAATACCCTTTAAAACCCAAATTTTCAGATTTCATCCCTCACAATTGTCATTAGATTCCAAAATTTAGAGAGAGAAAGAGAGAGAAAAAAAGGAGCAAGATTTCCGGAAAAAAAGGTTGTTCGGTATTTCCGAGAGAAAAAAAATGTTTTTGGTTGGTTCGCCGGATGTCGGAGCCGCCTACTGCCGCCGAAGCCCGAAGTCGCCGCCCTCGCCACCGCCGGGCACCTCCTCCCCTTTTTCGGTATATTTTTCGAACTTATAATTATTTTTCTTCTCTTTCTTTTTGATTCAATCTTGCAAATTCATGTTCATATTTATGTTTAATCATGATTTTATAAGTTTCAATCATGTTTTATGAAGTGATGATTTGTTTTAAAGCATTAATTAATTTGTTGTTCATGAAATTTTAGTTTAGGGTTTATAAAGTTATGAAAGTTTTGATTTTTATGAGTTTTTATGATTTAAACTTCAATATTATGATCATGAATTGTTTTTGTGTGAATTTATGATGATTTTATGAAGTTTAGATTGATTTTTAAAGGCTTTAAACATAAAATAAATTGTTGTCCAAATTTTGTAATCATGAAATTCAATAGAATAAATATTATGAACATGTTTTGGCTTATGAAAAATTATTCTAAAGCATAGATTGGTTTCATAATGAAGTTAGTTCATTGTAAAAGAGTTTTGCCATGAATTTATGATTTTTTGATAAGTTTTTCATGTGTTTAAAGTTAATTAATAAATCTGAAAATTTTGTAAAAGCAAGTTAAAATAAGTTTTAAGTGTACATATTATGCTAGTATGATCATATATTAATTCTATAATGTTACATATGATTTTTAGTATGTTTCATGAAGTTTAAAAGTGATTTTAAGCATGTTTAACATGCTGTCCAGATTTTATTAAGTGAATAATTAGGATTTTAAAGTATGTAATTAGCATAAATTGATCATAAAAATTAAGTAATACATTGTATGATCGATTTGTGCTGTTTTTGAGATTTTTCAAGGAGTTTTGGTAATTTTAAACTGCTGTTCACTTTTCTAAAGTGACATAAAATTTATGTTGGGGTGTTATAAAGTATAAATAAGTCTCGAAAACCAAGTACTCTTGCAATAGGAAAAATTAAAGAGAAGTATGGAATTGAATAGAGACCATATAAGGAATGTTTTGGACAAGTTTCCAATATAGAAGTTAGTTTAGAGTTGTTGTAGAACTTAGTCAACAAGGTGTTAATTTAGTTTCGGTTTTCTTTATGTAGGAGACTTTGAATTAGTCAGCTTTTAGAAGTTGTGGCGAAGCACCACTATTTCACAAAGTACGTAAGTACTAAAGAAAAACATAAGGGCTAGAATTCATGATTGGATGATCCTCTAAGTTATGAAATATTGTTATAATTAATGTGCATGACAAGTTTTATTAGAAGCATGATTTTATATTATGTTGATATTCCATGTTGAGTAGAAATTAAATATGAATTTTATAAGATTGAATTGGAATGTTATGATCAGTTAAATTTGGCCAATAGTTTATTAATAAAGAAAGGAAATTATTTTAAAGTTGGTTAGTTACTTAATCAACAAGAAAGGTAGTTGTGAATTTTTATTCACATGATTAAAAGAATTTTATGAGCAAATATTTTATACATGTTGCCACTCACAGTTTAATGTTTGGTCAAGGAGGAAGTTAATAGTTAGCCACTCACAGTTAATGTGTGGTAAAGGAAGTTCAGTTTAATTAAAGGACACACATGAGATTATTTTTGAATCACTTTAAATTGAAGATAATTAATCACGTTAAGTGTAAGAGGATTTGCATCAATACTCTTGGAACATATATACCTTGAGTATGAACAATGGGGGGAGTCGTAAGGAACAGTGATATATGACTTCTAATTGGAGTACAAGATGTTGTACTCTTTTATATTTATAATGCGCTGGAATTCCGTCACTTTATGTGACATAGGTAATACCTTCTTGGAGTTGCTCCCAAGTTGGTGTCCAATGGGGCGATTTTAACGGAAAGGAAACCCGTTCGATGCAGAATCCAAAAGTTTAAATATAATAGTTAATTTGTTGAGTCTATGCACAGGTGAAAGGTTGTCAAAGGTAAATTGTGTGTATGTTACAGTCATGTTGTTTTGTTGCATAGTCTTTAGTATTTATGTACTCAGCTTTGCTGACTGTTTGTTTTGTGTGCATGTCTTTGTCTTGGACTTGGCCTTACAATGACCCACTTGTTGGTGAGTAGTTGTCTAGAATGAGAAAAGCTACAGGTAACAAGTGGGCATATGTCATTTCATGCTGGGCTGGAGTGAGAGCGCTTGCTTTGTAGTTTTGTAGTTTTAATTTTATTGCTTATAAAGTACTAACCTTTATTTGGATGTTGCTTAATTTTTAGAGATTCTAGTTTTGGTTTTTAAGGGCCATTAAAATGTTTCCGAAGTGTAATAAAGTTTTAAGTTGGGTTTTATTTTGGATGTTGATTTGAATTTGGTTTTGAGACTTGTTTTGAAGTTTAGTTTTAAATTGGTTTTTGGTTTTAAGACTTCCGATGTAGTGCTTTGATAAATGCCTTAGCAGTTATCATGGTGACAGTAATACTTTGGTTTTTCCGTTATTAGGATTTCTAATAATTATAATTCTTTAATATTTATATTAAGTTTTCCGAAAAAATATAAAGTAGGAAGTTAGGAAATTCCAGGGTGTTACAGATAGCCTCTTGTAACCATAATTTGCGTGCTTACATGAACACAACCTCTTTCTAAATGAAAAAGAATGGTTAATTCTACAAAAAGAAAAGAAGTCTTTTTTTTTTTTTTTTTTTAACGAGGTACAACTGGAATTTACTATTTCTTTGTCATGAAATCGACCATGAATCACTTCCCTTTTCATTAGGGAGTATTGAATACACTCATAATTCTGAGCTTCATAATTATGAGTCTATTTATTAGCACAACCACTTGATGAAATGCGGAGGGAAGTGGGGTAAATGGCCGATACTACTGGAAGGATTCCTCTTTGGATAATTGGTACTGTAACTGGTATTCTTGTGATCAGTTTAATTGGTATTTTCTTTTATGGTTCATATTCTGGATTAGGCTCATCACTACAGTAATTCGATGAACCGAGGTATAGATATGAAAGTATAAGAACTCAACGGGATCTTCTTTCCCCCTAGAATTAGACAGGCAAAGAAGGGGGAGGTCCCATTCAATTTTTAATTATTCTATTTTTGTGACTCACTCGCTCACAGTCTTACCCACACATTCACACACTCACACTCTCACCCTCACTCAGTCTTACCCACTCACTGTCACACTCACAGCTCTCACACTCACAGTTACACACTCACAATACGTCAAAACCACCAACACTGAACCATTCCCAGAAACCCCAACACAAAACCATTCTCAAAAACCCCCAACACAGATCCACTACCCAAACCCTAAATAAAATGAAAACTACAACAAGTAACATCAGTCGAATAAACAACCAACAACAGCAATCGAAAAAAAAACAACAAAGGTCGAATTAACAAAAAAAAAAAAACATAAATCAAATAAATCGAAACAATAAAAAGTCAAATAAAACCTTAAAAACCAACTATCATGTCGAAATTTGATAAGGAAATATTAATTTCCTTAATTTTTTTATGATTTTTGAAGAAAACAGAAATACGAAATAGGAAGAAGAAGAAGATCAGAGAAAGAGAATAGAGGGAGAAAGAGATAGAGAGGAAGATTGTAAATTCATTTCATAATCAGAAAATTACAACTAATTGACTTTATATATTAGCCAACAATTAATTACAACCACAAGCTTAAAACAACTAAAACAGAAAATATTCCATTTTGCAACAACTTCAGAAAACGACAAAAACACAACAACTTCCCTTTTAACAACTTTTCCCGCCAACAACAATAACAGAATTATGAATTTGATCAAAACCTCCTGTATCAAAATCACCAACAATTTCTCGCCTCATTCACTTGACCTTCGAAATTAGATCTTCGATCTTCAAACAAAATTAGAAGAAAAAAAAAACAACATATATAAATCATAAAAAACAACAAATTTAAAACCGCAAAAAAAACCCAAAAAAGAGAAATTTTAGCTCTTATGAGAATGAGAAAGAGAATGGTAGAGTGAGGAAGAGAATGAGAGACGAAAGGGAAAAGAATGAGAGAAGAAAGAGGCGAGAATGAGAGGGAAATATGCGAGTGAGAGAGGAAGTTAGGATTAGAGAGATTAAGAGGGAGAAAGATCAGAAAGAAGGGGAGGTGGAAAAAAGAGAGAGTGGCTTTATGTAGGTGCTAATATTATGGGCTTGGGCTAAGGGTTATTTTACCCGGTTTTTGGGGTTGGATTATTTGCTGCGGTTTTTTAGGAACCGCAGCAAATTTTCCGCAGAAAAATTCATTTTTTTCCACTAGTGATATGATCTTGCAAAAATTCCTCATGCTCCTCAACATAATCTCCAGTATCATTCAGTCCATAAACCAAATTGACATCAACATCCTCAACTTTAATTCTCTTATCCCAACCCAAAACTAATTCAAAATTTTGTTCATCATACAGTTTTATCAAATTTGCAAGAAACTCAGGTTTATACCTAGGAATGTCTAAATTCAAAAAGGCACCAAATCCCATATCAGCTATAGCTTGTTGTTTATCAACTTGTGGTTCTTCTTCATCGTTAATAGTAGCAATCCTAAAAATTGACTTGTACTATGCCTAACATTCAAGAAGTTAAAACCTTCATCATCCTCTATTTCTACAACTTCTTTATCACACTTCGCTACTTTCTTAGGTGCAAAAGATTCATCATCAAGTTCTCGTTTATCCTTCTTTGGCTTTTCGACAAGAAGCCTGTAAAAACAAAACATGAAGGTTGTATAATATTTGTTGTGGGGTATTTTCTCTCGACACGTGGCCCAGTGGTCGGGTGACACGTGTCCCACTAACTAGGTGACTCGTGGCCCAATGGCTGGGTGACACGTGGCCCAATATGGGAGTGACGCGTAGCGATACAAAGTCGGCTAAAATGGGATGACACCTAGGTCTACGGGACAAAGCCCATCACTATCAGGCCCACCAAGTTAACCTAACAGTCAATCCAACGATCATGGATGTGACACGTGTCAACATCTTATGCATAGTGCAGTTCTCGAGAAGCCTATGAATAGGCCCCCTTTTTACTGCTTTAGGGGACAGATTTACGTCAGCAAACAGAAGCATTCATAATTAAGAGTTTCTCTGTCTAGGGTTAGAGTTTTCTCTCTCAAGATTACTGTTAATTGACTGTTCAAATTGCAATTATTCATTAAATATTTGATTATATAAAAGCAAATCACTCTGTGTTGTAGCATTGTATTTGATTCCACACATCTCCCTCGATATTATACAAATTTCCCGAAAACAGGTGGCGCCGCCTGAGGGGAACTGGATACTATACAATGGCTTCACAGGGTATCCCTACAGAAGGTATTTCAACTTCTAGGATACAACATCATCCTAGGGAGCACAATCCCCAAGATGAGGAGGTATTAGTGGAGGATGAACCTTCAACCAGTGATGAGGAGGATGACCAACCTCCTCGAAGGGAGGGGAAGGCCCCCCAAGGGGAGGCTCAATCTGAGGACCATTCCCCCACAAAGGAAGCTCCGGTATCCATGGCGGAGTTGAAAGAGATGATGTCTGAATTTAGGCACTCGCTTGTTTCTCAAGTGAAGAGCTTGGTTCTCCAGTCCACTAAGATCCCCAAGACTAAAACTAAGTCCAAGACCAAAAAAGCGGCGGGGATAAAAACTCCAAGGAGAACAATCATTGAAAAAATTTCCACTAGGACTCCTGAGGTCGACTGGAAAAAAGCTGCTCAACGTGCTAGACAAGAGAGGATGACTCGGAAATCCCAGAGGGAGTTATCACAAACCTTTCTGGATGCTAGGGATTACCTGCATGCCAAGAGGTAGGAAAAAGAGATGGGTGCGGCTGCTTCTGAAGCAGCATCCACTGCTTTGATGTCTGACACGGACATTAATCCTCGCTGGGGGCAAGAGACTCACCATTACGAACGACACCAAACGGCCTCGCCTATCCCGAGAAGTACGGAGCTTCATCATCCAAACAAGGGGTATGAAGACGAGGAAGTGGAATATATCCCGGAGCATCATCAATCCCATCGGGAACCACAAGCGAAACGTGAAGTAATATGGACCCCTATGATGGTACAACTGATACGTATGACCACTTGTCCACTTACAAGCATTTGATGTATGCTCAGTCGGCTGATGATGCCACCTGTGTAAGTATTTTCCTGTTACTCTGAAGGGGGTCGCTTAGCGTTGGTTCAACACTTTACCTGAAGGTAGCATTAACAATTTTACTGAATTAAGTATGATCTTCTCTCATCACTTCATGGCAAACAAGCATGAAAGGAAGACAAGTATGCACCTAGGGAAGGTGATACAGGGTCCTAATGAAAGTTTGAGATCGTATGTAAAGAGGTTCAATTTGGAAATGCTGCAAATACCTGATCTTTCTGAAGGGGTGGCCTTTGACAACTTTGTTAAGAGATTACATTCTTCACGGTTTAAGTTTGATGTGGTGAAGAAGGGCATCCGAACCCTTTCGGAGATTTTGATGGAAGCCGAATCGTACATTCATGCTACTGAGATCTGCTCCACAACCAAAGCCGAAAAAGTTAAGAAGAAAGAGAAATCTCACCCCAAGGCATCTGAGCCTAGCCCGGCCAAGAGAAAAGACAGGGTGTGTGGACCATTGGAAATTCCACCAAGGACACCCCACCTAACCCACAGAAGAGGGCTAGGCCGTACGAACCTGCCTATGAGTTTACTAAGGACTCATACCATATCCTCATGGAGATTAAGGACAAGTTCGAATTTGAGGCTCCTCAACCACTGAGAGGGCCAGTCCGCTTCCGAAACAACAACAAATATTGTCATTATCATAAGGATGTGGGCCATGATACCAATGATTGCAATAACCTGAAAAGGTTGTTGGACAAATTGGCAGAGAAGGGTATGCTGGATCAATATGTCGTAAAATCGAAGTATAAGTTTCAAAGAAAAGGCACAGACAAGGCCACCGATGACCCTGACACCGACTCAGATGTAGTGCATGTGATTGCTGGGGGGTTTGCCTCTAGAGGTCCTACCATAAAAGGGACAAAGGAATACCTAAGAAATCTTTCCCAAGTGGGGGTTCCCAGCAAAAAAGAGAATGATGAAGACTTCCCCGATGTTATGATCTGTGAGAAAGATAGGGGTGAGGTGAGAACTCCCCATGATGATCCTCTAGTAGTTGAAATGATGGTAGCAAATCTGCGAGTCAGACGAATCGTTATAGATACTGGCAGCTCAACAGACATCATAAGTATGGCCTGTTTGGAGAAGTTAAAATTCCCTGAAAATACTCTCCAGCCAATAAGACATCCAATTATTGGTTTTGGGGGCGGTATAATTCATCCTATTGGCTCGGTTACCCTGCCAATAAGGGTGGGTACCAAGGAGCAACCAAAAAACCTCTTTGTGAGATTTCTTGTAGTTCATGAGCAAATGGCGTATAATATCATTTTGGGGAGACCCATCTTGAATTCGATCAAAGCAGTAGTAGTTCCTCACCTTATGTTGATGAAGTTTGTTTGTAATGATGGGACAATCGGCACTCTACGGGGTGATCAACAGACTGCAAGGGAGTGCTACTTGACGATCTTAAAGGCATCAACCCCTAGTCAGGCTAAAGAGAATGCACCGCAGGCCAAGAAGCGGAAGACAGATGAGAATGAGCCTAAGTTGGTTATGATCATTCGTGATATGTGCATGCCGGATGACTTGAGGCCTCAGTCAGCGGGGGATTTTGTTGAGGTTTGCTTAGAAGAAGCAAGACCTGACAGGGTTCTCAAGGTGGGACAAGTACAGGCTCCCGAACAACAAGAGAAAATGGTAAATTTGTTGAAGGAATTCAATGATGTGTTTGCCTTCCATGTGAGTGAAATGCCTGGCATAGATCCTGAGATAATGGTTCATCATCTGGAAGTCAGGCCGAATGCTAAGCCTGTTAGACAGAAGAAGAAAAACCATGGAGAGGCAAGAAACAAGGCAGCAGCCGAGGAGGTCCAGAAGTTGTTGGACGCTGGGTTCATTCGTACATGTGACTATCTTGACTGGGTTGCCAATGTGGTCTTAGTGCCAAAGCCCAATGGGACATGGCGTATGTGCGTTGACTATACCGATTTGAACAAGGCATGCCCCAAAGACAGTTTCCCTTTGCCTAAAATTGATCATTTGGTTGATTCGACAGCAGGGCATGCCCTGATGAGCTTTATGGACGCAAACTCTGGGTTTCATCAAATTCCATTATGGCCAGATGATCAAGAGAAAACGGCTTTTGTGACCGAGTATGGGCTATACTGTTACAAGGTGATGCCCTTTGGTTTGAAGAATGCACCAGCCACGTTCCAAAAGCTCATTACCAGGGTCTTTAAAGATCAGCTGGGAAGAAATGTTGAAGCCTACATTGATGACATTATTGTAAAAAGCAAAGGAAAGGAGGATCATGTGAATGATTTGAGAGAAACTTTTGAAAACCTTCGCAAGTATAATATGAAACTAAATCCAAAAAAGTGTGTTTTTGGAGTGCATTCTGGAAAGTTTCTTGGATTTTTGATTGACCAAAGAGGAATTAAGGCAAATCCGGACAAGATACAAGCTGTCACTAATATGACTTCCCCACGCACTGTGAAAGAAGTCCAACGGTTGACCGGATGTCTGGCGGTACTTGGTAGGTTTTTGTCTAAGTCTGGAGACAAGTGCCACTTTTTCTTCGACACTATTAAGAAGAAAGCAAAGTTCGAATGGACGGAGGATGCTGAACAAGCATTGATACGCCTAAAAGCTCATTTACATACCTTACCACGGCTTGTCAGTCCCTTACCCAAGGAGCCCCTTTATATGTATCTTGCCATTTCAGAGTGGTCGGTTAGTGCAGTTCTGGTGGCAGAAAGGGAGGGGGTGCAGATGCCAGTCTATTTTGTAAGTCATGTCCTCAGAAATTGCGGAGCTAAGGTATTCCGAGGTTGAAAAGTTTGGTCTGGCACTTTTCATAGCTTCAAAGAAGTTAAGGCCACATTTTATGGCACACCGCATTGTCATATATACCGATCAGCCGTTAAAGCTACCATTCACCAAAATGGAATCTTCGGGAAGGATGCTCAAGTGGGAAATAACACTACTAGGGTTTGACTTGGTATTTGAACCTCGGAAAGCTATAAAGGGGCAGGCGTTGGCGGATTTCATAGCAGAACTGACAAGGCCTCAATTCCCACCAAACCTTTCAAGGGTATGGAAAGTCCATGTTGATGGGTCCTCCACCCAAAATGGTTGTGGAGCAGGGCTGATTTGTGAATCTCCAGAAGGAGATAAGTATGAGTATGCTCTTCGTTTCAAATTCCATGCCTCCAACAACGAGGCGGAGTACGAAGTTGTTTTGGCAGGTGTTCAGATGTGCAAAGCGGCAGGTGCCGAAGAAATTAAAGTGATTTCTGATTCACAGTTAGTTGTAAGTCAAGTTAATGGAGAGTATGAAGCTAGGGATGATACCATGGCTCGGTATTTGGAACTTGTAAAAGGGGAAACCAAGGTTTTGAAACACTTCTTTATCACACAAGTGCCCAGATCTGAAAATCATCAGGCGGATGCCCTTTCAAAATTAGCTTCTTCAGCACTTTCCGACACCCCCAGGACGGTATTCTGGGAAGTTAAACAACAAAGAAGCATTGATGTATTGGAAGTCCAGGCGCTGGATAGGACTTCCACATGGATGAATGACATTGGGGCATACAAGCTGAATGGCACACTACCAGCCGATCGGAATGAAAGTAAAAGAGTTAAAAAGAATGCTTAAAGGTTTGAGATTATCAATGGGGAGTTGTTCAAGCGGGCATATTCCAAGCCCTTGCTTCAGTGTATCACGCCGGAGGCTGGACGGGAAGTTCTGGATAACTTGCATAGAGGGGTATGCAGCAACCACATAGGTGGAAGGGCCCTAGCAGAAAAGGCATTAAGGCTTGGTTATTTTTAACCCTAAGCGAGGATGTGATGAGGATGGTGAGGTCATGTGACAAATGTCAAAAGCATGCCCCATCAATCCATCAACCAGCAAACGTTCTAAACCCCATCGATAGTCCAATACCTTTTGCAAAGTGGGGAATGGATATCTTGGGTCCCTACCCTTTGGCGTCTAGACAGAGAAAATATGTTTTTGTGGCAGTTGACTATTTCACGAAGTGGGTCGAAGCAGAAGCGGTAAAGAATATCAAAACGAGTGATGTGAAAACGTTCATCTGGAAGTTCATTCTAACTAGGTATGGTATGCCGCAGGCCATGGTGTTTGACAATGGTAGGAAGTTTGAAACAGATAAGTTAAAAGACTGGTTGGCTGATCAAGGTGTATGAAGTTACTTTGCCTCAGTAGGTTACCCGCAAGCAAATGGTCAGGTAGAGTCATTTAACAAAATCATCACTATGGGAATCAGAAAGAAGGTCGAGAAGGGGAAGGGTTTATGGGCATATGAGCTGCACAATATTTTATGGTCATTACGTACCACAGCTAAAAGCTCCACTGGGGAGACACCTTTTCTCCTTGTGTATGGGGCAGAAGCAGTCTTACCAATCGAGCTATGTGAGCCAACCCTCCGCGTAATGCTATATGATGAGGAGGCCAACTAGGAGGCCATGAAGATTGCATTAGATTTGCTACCAGAAACAAGGGGCAATGCCACCCTAAGGCATGAGATATATAGGTTAAGAATGACTCGGGCATACCAGAAGAAGGTTAAAGTTCGGCCACTCAGAAAGGGGGATTTTGTATTGCACAAGATGGAAGCCATAGGGCGAGCCAATGAGGAAGGGAAGTTAACTCCGAACTGGGAAGGACCATATCGTATTGTTGAAGAAATTCGGGACGGGACATACCGTCTAGAAACGCCAAATGGAGTACCAGTCTTAAGGACTTGGACTGCTGCTAATTTAAAGAAATACCATTTCTAGCATGCCTTAGAGGTTGTTTTACAACTAGGCAGCCTGGAAACCTTAAAGCCAAAGATGTTGCTTGGCAGCTAGGCCTCTTTTTGTATTTGCCTTAGATGTTTTGTACTTAGCCATTTTAATGACTAAACTTGATTACTTGGTTCAATTAAATGCATAATTGATTCTGTTTTGTTCATCACTTAGGTGCTAAATATACAGGATAAACAGAGAAGTTCATAGTGATCCCCTGTCCAATTACAGTCACTCACAAAGAGCAGCTCGGACAACACAGTTTTCTCCCTACCATAACAATAAGAGAAGGACACCGATAGTCCCGAAATCTCCAAATTTTGTTATAGGAGAATAGTTTGGCCACCCATGCCTTCTCGTCCCAAAGTTGGCTTACATCTTGTTGGCCATGTAAGGCCAATAGGTAGCTAGCTTACTCAAATTCTTACCCGGTGTTTAGTGATCGTGGAGGGATATATGTTGCAGAGATCCAATTCGGCATGTATGAGCCGCATTGGTAGCAATCTCACACTTCATTGCAAAGACCCAACTCAGCAGGTATAAGCCGCATTGGTTGCAATCTCACACTTCATTGCAAAGACCCAATTCGGCATGTAGAAGCCGAATTGATAGCAATATTAAACTTCATTGCAGAAGACCCAATTCGGCATATAGAAGCCAAGTCGGTATACAGAAACAGTTTAGTAGCGAATCCAATGCATTTTCCAACACACTTATTCGGTACTAAAAGGCCGAATTGGTATTTACCTACAATTAGTCACCTAGATCCCATCCGGTGTTCATATTACTCTACAAGTTAATATCAACATACACGGTATGGATATATCCACTCGGGATCTAAAAGCCAAAAAGCTCACGAGTTTACTAACTCTACAGTCTACACTTTGGTGTAACGGATGTGACTGACACTGGCGTGTCACTAAGAATCACGAATGAATCCCCACACTTGGAAATTGATGGAATTGAAATTTCTAAAAGCTCCAGTCACAAAACTCCCTCGATATTGATCAAGGGAGATGGAGACCGACACATTCACAATTTCAGGGCAACAAAGTGTTTCCAAAGTGTTTGGCATAATTCAAATTTGAACAAGGTGATAGGGTTAAACTATGAGGATTGTTGAGTGATCATCCTTACTTTAGAAATGCAAATGCAAAAATGAACACCAGTTCTAGCATTCTTAATGATGAACCACACTTGTAAATTTTTGCGAAATGAAATGCAAAAGTGAGTAAACACAACAATATATGATAATACAAAAAAAAACATCATATATATATATATAGCAAATGACTCGGTGTCCAAAAGCATTGAACCATTAATATTCAAAAAGTCTGGTAAATGAATTACCAGACCAAATCATCGTCAAAAAATTACAAGCTGGTCCAAAAAAGACCAGCTAATACCCAAAGCTTGATTAAAGCTAAGAATATTAAAAAGCTTGAAGGAAGGGGGGAGGAGCTTCATTCTTCATCTTCTTCCTCATCATCATCGTCCTCCTCAGGCTCCTGGAAGAAAGGCTCGGGCTGCCCAGCAGCATTTGCAGCAACCTTCAAGGGAGCCCAATCCAGATAGGGCTGGAACCATGAGAAGGCGTTTTCAGGGAAAGCTTTTTCCCAAGCCACCTGAACCAACTTTTGTTGAGTAATTTCAGCCTCCTGGACGGCGGCTGCAATCTTCACTGGGACGAGCAGGTTGGCCTACTCGTGCTCCTAAACAGCTTGGTTCAGCGTCTCCTTCTCTTTGAGGAGGGATGCATTCTCCTTCTCTAGGTCATCGGCCTTTTCAGGCGATGCCTTCCATTGTTCAGCATTGGAGAGGGCGTCATCCCTCTCCTTTCTGAAAGCATCCCTCTCCAGTTCCACCTCCCTACATCTCGCCTTGGCCTTAGCAAGTTCGGCCTGGAGGTTGACAATGCTGGCCGCCTGTGCATCCATGGTAGCATGAGAGGTTAGGTCAAGTTTACAAGTGCTAAACATGGCGTTATCAATCACCGTCTTTACCTCTCCCCGAGCCTCCTTAAGCTCTCGCTCAGTTTGGGCTTTCCATTCTTTGGCTGCATCTAGCCGAATGATAGCCTGCACTTAACAAATTCAGTTAGAAGAATGGGAGGAATACATACTAATAAAGGACGAAATTGAATGGGTAAACATACCTCCAGGACAGCATATTGCATAGGATTGATCGCCCCCTCATAACAATTCTTCATAGAGCTTCGGTATTCAGGAGGGACGATCTTCATTATCTCCTTGATGAGCTTCGGCCTCTCGGGGCCGAGGATGCCTTGAAGAGGACGAAGGTAGTCACCCTCCTCTTTTTTGGTCTCCGCTGATTCTGCAATCACCAAAGGTAGTGTTTTAGAGCCCTCAGAACCTTGCGATCCAACATCACTTACTTCTGCAAGTAATGCTTGCACACGGTCAGTAAAAAACTTACCACCAACACGGGCATGGAGGTTCTGTGCCAGCTCTTGCACAGATGAAGGGATGACTTCTTTGGCCCCTTGATTGAGGCCGGCCAGAGCATCGGAAGAAGGAGCGGCAGCCCCCTCTCTCCCCTTCTGGGAGACGCCAGTCAACACCACTACTCCGGTTGGAGAAGCAGTAGTGGACACTTCCGCCTCCGCAGCGTCCCTCTGACGAGGCTTCTTGCTCTTTTTAGCAGAGGCCGAAATGGTCGGCCTCTTCTTGCTGACCTTCCTCGTCACCTGGGAAGGTGCACCACTCTCCTGAAAAGGACACAAGAAACAAGAGATGAGTAAAAATCCTCTAACACCAGGACTCAATTCGGTATCTCTAATCCGAGTCAATAAAAAATTAATGTGTTCCGTTAACACCCTACTCGGTATGCTAGTAACGAATGGGAAAGATTTTGGTACCCCACACATACTTAATTCGGTACCCTAATGCAATAGGAGGATAAAACCAAAACTAAATCACTCCACAATTTATTTGTTCGGCCTATGTATGCCGAACAGGATGATTGTGAAATCATTCCAACAGCTTACATGTTCGGTCTATGCACGCCGAACAGGGTGATTGTGAAATCACTTCACAACTTACCTGGAACAGGGTGATTGTGAAATCACTTCACAACTAACCTGTTCGTCCTTTGCATGCCTAACAGGGTGATTGTGAAATCACTTCACAACTTACCTGTTCGGCCTATGCATGCCGAACAGGGTGATTGTGAAATCACTTCACAACTTACCTGTTCGGCCTATGCATGCCGAACAGGGTGATTATGAAATCACTTCACAACTTACCTGTTCGGCCTAGGCATGCCGAACAAGGTGATTGTGAAATCACTTCATATCTTACCTGTTCGGCCTATACACGTCGAATAGAGTAATTGTGAAGTCATCTCACCAAGCCTCTATGCGGCATACAGAAGCCGAATAGGCTGGCTGAATAAAAGTTTAAAATGCATACTCATGGTCTACATACACAGAAAAATATAAAAAAATAAAAGAAAAGAAGCTCATTTTCAGGTTACATGCCGAATACAAAACTACTCTTAAAACCTGGAATTGTTAAGAAGTGTGACCAAGACGAAGGTTACCTCGGTCACCTTGCGACGGTCCCGCCATTCCTGGTTCTTTAGCTCAAAAAGCTCCTACAAGTATTCATCACCCGTCTTTTCTCCCTTTGGGCTCGGGGTTAGTAGGCTCATTGCTCCGTCTGCAATCAACCAGGAAAAATTGATTAATTATGTAAAACTTTAACAAAAATTAGCAAGTATGAGAAGATTGACGGTATCTGGACTACCTCTAGGCATGCTCAGAGAAAGGCCACATGCCGAAAGAAAAGTGTTACTCCTAAACAAAGTAAAATTTGGCACCCACACCACTGTAACAAAAACTTTCTTGTTCCTACCTCCCCTCGTTTTTACAGTCACTTGCCGGTTACCGAAAAGCTTGTGTTCAAAAATGAAGTCAAATTTTGGGTGAATAGGGGGAAGGTCTAGGTTCCTACCAGCCAGATAGGGGTTCTCAATCCACTCGTTCAGAGAGTCGGCCAGACCCTCTTGGCTGATGTGAACGTAGAAGAAGCGGTGTCTCCACCTTTTCCATTTGTTTGGCTTGGAGGCTGTCATTATGAAGTTTTTCCTGAAAGAGATGGCGTACCAGTCATCTCGCTCTGCGTCCACACGTGTGATCGAATGTATGTGGCAGAAAACAGCAAAGTCCAGGGGGATCCCCCTCAACTCACATGTGGCAATGTAGCCAAGAATGTTCGTCTAGGAGTTGGGGGTGAGTTGCCAGAGTGCAACTCGGTATTCCTCCAAGAGGGTAATGATAAAGGGATGAAGGGGAAATCTCAACCCTAGGTCAATAGCCGCTTCATATACTAGGACGGTCTTATCAGGAAGAACGATGATGGATGCCCCAGCAGGGGGCACCCTTATCTTAAAACCAGGTCCAAAGGCACATGCCCTCCTATAGACCTCTAACTCACTCTTGTAATGATCCCTAAAACTTTTCTCTAAGAAACAATTGCTGGGTGTATAGACTGGCTTGGATGACGATTCCTTCGTCGTCCTCACCATCCTCTTCACTTGAAGAAGATGCGGGTTCGGGCTCCTTCTTCTCAGGGGTCGGATGAGGATCAATCAAATGTTGTTGAGCAGCTGTAGAATTTAATAAAGGATGATACTCTTCTACTGATACGACATCCGAAATTTCATGAGCAGGCACCCAGAAGCTGCGCGATCCTTCGGACACCCTGGCCGTTTGCTTTGTCCGTGCCATCGAAGTACCCTGCAAGGGTACATGCACAAAAGCAGGCCCATCAGCATAATGATCAATCATACCAAAACTCTAATGTATGAAAAGGTCCGTATACAGACGATTCCTCTGTCTCCATGGAAGGGTTCGACCTTTCAGGGGACGGAATCAGTTTGTAAGACTCAATGGGAGTGGAGGTGAGTGATTGATCCAAGGCACTAGACTCGGCGTCCGAATTAAAAGACATAAGAACTAAAGCGAAAAGTAAAGAAAGAAAATAGATGGAGCGGTACCTGAGTAGATAAAAAAAGGCTGATGTAGGGATGCCGAGACGAAGAAAGGTCCTGAAGAAAAATTGTCAGCTGGTTTGCAGACTTGAAATGATGCGTTTCAAACTTCTCTCTCTAACAAGTTCACCACAGATTCTCTCTCTTCAACTCAGTAAATTCTCTCTCAAGAAAATGCAAGAAGTAAAAATGGAAAGTGAAGGAAGGAGTTAGTATTTATAGGAAAAGAAGAGAAGGTGAAAAGTTGGTGCTCTTTTTCCCCCAAAAAGGTTTGAATTATTCCATGGTGTCTTTGAGGCTTGATTCAAAAGGGGTTTAAAGTGGGGTCCAGGTCCAGTTCGACACCCCTTTTGAAGGGGCAAATGTTGTGGGGCATTTTCTCTCGACACGTGGCCCAGTGGTCAGGTGACACGTGGCCCACTAACTGGGTGACATGTGGCCCAATGGCTGGGTGACACGTGGCCCAATATGGGAGTGACGCGTGGCGATACTAAGTCAGCTAAAATGGGATGACACCTAGGTCTATGGGACAAAGCCCATCACTATCAGGCCCACCAAGTTAACCTAACAGTCAATCCAACGATCATGGATGTGACACGTGTCAACATCTTATGCATAGTGCAGTTCTCGAGAAGTCTATAAATAGGTCCCCTTTTTACTGCTTTAGGGGACAGATTTACGTCAGCAAACAGAAGCTTTCATAATTAAGAGTTTCTCTGTCTAGGGTTAGAGTTTTCTCTCTCAAGATTACTGTTAATTGACTGTTCAAATTGCAATTATTCATTAAATATTTGATTATATAAAAGCAAATCACTCTTTGTTGTAGCATTGTATTTGAGTCCACACATCTCCATCCCTCGATATTATACAAATTTCCTGAAAACAATATTAACGAACAAAACAATAGTCCAATACAAAGAAAACAATATCTAAATAGAATAAAACATGATATCAATAAAACAAAAATATACAGCAATATAACAAACCATTATGATAACAAAACACATAACAAACAATATATAACATTAATCATTGTATGAAAACAACAAACAAGCATATCAATAACACAAAACAACATATCAATATTAAACAAAACAAACAGTAGCACAAATCAATATATGAATAGAACAAAATAATTTATCAATATGAAAAGACAATTTATCAATAAAAAAACAACACATCAATACTACAAAACACAAAATTTAAAATATCAAAACCAGAAACAATGCATTTTTCTTACTATTTTTGCTCTCATCTACTTCTCTGTTAACAGTGCAAATTAAATAAAACAAAGTTTTTCTGCTATAAAACAAGTACAATTAACAACAAAATAACTTAAATCAAATAACCTTACATCAATAACACTTAAATTACAAACATAAATCAAATGAAACAATCAAATAAAAAATAGAAACACATGCATCTGTATAGATCTAACAAAAACAACAAATATATAATGATAAGCAAAACAAACACTAAAATACAAAAAAAAAGTGATTAAATAACACATTGAAATAAATAACAAACACTAGAATACAAAAAAAAAATTAACAAAAAAAATTAAATACAGATTCATTGATAATACTAACAGAAACAATAAAAAAAACAAATTAAAGTACATTTATTAAGAAAAAAAAACTGAATAAACAAATGAAACAATAACTCGAGCAAATAAAACAAATAATTAACAGAAAAAAAAAAACATCAATAGCAAAACAACTTTATATAAAAGCGAAATCATACTTTTCAAATTTTCCTTCGTCTTCCTTTTGTTTTTGCTTCTTTAATTTAATTGATTCAACCATTTTTTTTTAAAGAATCTTCTTCACCAACTGTTGAAGACTCTTCAACTTTTTTCCTAAAAATTGACAAAAAAATCTCAATCAATTTATATAAATGACAAAAAACAACAAAACTAAACAATTGAAGAAAGAACTTACTTTGATTTCAGTGGCATTTTCCAAAGTAGACGAGAAAATAACACTAAATTTAATTAGAATTGTAAAATTTTGGAAGAAAATAAACTTAGGGCTTGAAAGAAATGTAATTGTAATTGAGAGAAAAAAAAAGGAGAAACTAACTTTTATTTTATGTAGAGAACTGAAGACTGAATCGGCAGCAAAGTTGTAGGTGACAAAGAGATGATCTCTTGTATCAGCAGCATAACATAGACTACACACAAGATCCATACAAATGCCTTTTTACCAAAATTTAAACCCAAATCACAAAAAAAGAAATAAGTAACTGCTTAAAAAATATTATTTAAAAAATATTTTTTTTATAATATTTAGGATTTTGAAAATATTTAAATGGATAAATATAACAAAAATCAAGTAAAGAAATTATAACTTAACGGTTAAGAATTATATTATTGAAAATAGTTAATGTTCTATATAATTTAAAATAACTGTCTACCTCAACATGTTTTATATAGTTCATAAATTGTTTTATCTAAAAAATATTTGAACCAATATTTTATGAAATTCAGTAAGTGTATAATATACTTAAAATAACTGCCTAAATCCTTATGTTTTATATAATATATAAGTTGTTTTATCTGAAATATATTTGAACAAATGTTTTATGAAATTCAATAAGTGTATAATATAATTTAAAATAACTGCCTACCTCCACATGTTTTACATAATATATAAGTTGTTTTACATAAAAAATATTTGAACAAATGTTTATGAAATTCAGTAAATGTTCTATTTGACAAATATTTGAACTAATGTTTTATAATATTAAGCAATTGTTTTATACAAAATATATTTGAACCAGTGTTTTATAACTTTGAACTAATATTTTATAAGTGAAGATTGAAATGAATGTACCAAAGCCATGTCAACAAAAAAGAAATTAGTTACTGCTTTAAAAAATATTATTTAAAAAATAAATTTTTGAAAAATTTAGAATTTTATAAATATTTAAATGGATAAATGTAACAAAAAAAGTAAAGAAGTTATAACTTAACGGTTAAGAATTGTATTATTAAAAATAGTTAATGTTCTACATAATTTAAAATAATTGTCTACCACCACATGTTTTATATGATTTATAAATTGTTTTATCTAAAAACATTACAATCAATGTTCTATAAATTCAGTAAGTGTTCTATAAGAAAAATATTTGAACTAATGTTTTATGGCATTAAGCAAATGTTTTATCCAAAATATATTTGAACCAATGTTTTATAATTTTGAACGAATGTTTTATCCGCATACATTCGGGTGTATATCTCTTGATACACTTCCGGGAGCACCATCGAATCTTTAACAAATAAACGACGCTATGAATTAAGCCACACTAATTCTCTCGAATCTAGACTCCTTCAAAACTCCTTTAACGCCTCTCGCTCGCTTAGACACGTTTTGCCTATTATCCAAATCGTTGCGCTCTATCGCTCCTCGATCGATCTACATCTTTCTCTATAGTCATGGGGCCTCGATCTCCTACTCGCGAAATCGGATTTAATTGTGGTAATATTACTTCTCGGCATTTTTGATAGTTATTAGACTAGCAATCAAACCTGGACAGTATTCAATTGCAAACAATATAAATTGATAATAGGAATTCAGGAACGACATATATTTTATTAATCAACCATGAATCAAATTCATTGGGATGGCTCATGGGTCCCCTAGCCCTAGAAAATAAACTACTCACACATATTATAAATTGCAGAAATCAAATCGATAATCATGATTAAAATTAAAACCATAATCAAATTCATAAAACTAATTAACATAGAAATTAGGGCATAAACAAACAAATCTAAATCAAAAACAAAAACTAATAAATAAGACTAAACAACACAATAAAACTAAATTAACAAGAATAAGAAAAGAATTGAATAAACCTGAATTGTATTGAAAGATTGAATGAATGAGTTAACACCAGAGTATTTTTCTAGAGAGAGAAACGATGTAAAACTAAGCTCTAAAATAATGAAAATTCAGTACATAGGCTTGGGATAGAAATCTTATATATACAATAGCCAAAACAAGTCAGAAAATATCGAAAAACACGTAAAATGCAGCCCAGTCGGGTACGCGGGCACAATGCACTCGAGCCGGGCACACTGCACCCAACCCAGGCCATTGATGCTTGGCTCCCGAGGCCTTCTCACTCGCTCGTTAACTTCGAAACTCGAGTTATTTGCTTCCTATATGCTTCTAATTCACATCCTAGCTCTCTTGTAAGTGGCTTCTCAAAATAGTCAAGGCTTCCTACTAGCTCGTCAAGTGCCAAACATGATGCGAAAATCGGCAAAAATGCACCAATTCCTACAATATATAACGAACCGAAACACAAGGCACTAAAAGCAACCAAATTAGTAGAATTAGGCTCAAAAGAGCCTTGTTAGAGCCAATAACGAATGTAAATCGAGGGTAAATAATGAACATAAAATGCACTTATCATGGAGTTTTGAACTTGTGGAATTGTGTATTGGTGGACTTGTGAAATTAACTTGTTGAATTGTTTAATTGCGGGTTTCAAGGTGTGCATATGCACAAATTGTACAACACGTAAATGCTGGCTAGAAAACAATGCAAGAAGACTGCCATTTGGAATGGCGGTTTATTTCATTCAAAACCTCTATTTGAAACGGAGTTTTTTATTGGTGTCTCACCATTTTGAATAGCGTCTTGTGGCATCCAATGTCGCCATTTTGAAATGGCGATTTTCCGATAAATTAGGAAAAAAAAATCAAAACAAAAAAAAAAGCAAAATAAATAAAAAAAATAAAAAAATATCTTACAATGATTTACTGACATGGACAGTAGTTTAGGAATTACAAACAGTATCTTGTAAGCAATATTGAGGGAAAAGATTTGTAATTTTGTACTCTCCAACTTTTTTTTTGCTTAGATATCCAAATAAATCTCTTACTGTCTTACACTTTTCCCTAAAAAAAGTTTCTTCCATCTCCTTGCATAATTCTTCAAAAGAGTTATTGAAGATTTAAAGCCTTTAAAAGTCAGTTTTTCGTTTGATTTTTTTCTTTTTTGGTTAATTAAGATGAATATAAGATACAATTGCCAATTCATTTCTCCTTACCAACAATAATCAAATATTTGGTTGTTGGTTTTGGGAGATCTACTCTAAAGATGAATTTTGAGGCGATATGTTTGACAAAATTTTACCTCCATGGATGAATTTATGGTGAATATCCCAAAGTAAGTAGTTAACACTTAGTATAATACCTTTGAGAATTTATTTATTTATTTTTTATTTATTTTTTTTTTGGTAAAACCTAATCTACTTTTCGTAAAGAGTTGCATGTAATCAAGATATATTTGTGGGTTTTCAGATTTTATTGTCAATGTAATTTTTGGGTTCTTTTAACAATATTTACCATTTTGTAACACCGGATGATTTTTTGGGGCTCTTATATTTGTAAAATATTAAGACTTTTGATTTGTTTATTTATTAATAATGACCTTTAATTTAATTGTGAGTATTTTTCTATTTTGTTATTGATCAATTTTTTTACACCAATATCATAAATTTGCAAATTTGATAGATTATTGTTGGTAATTTGAATTTGGCTTTTCTTCTTGATGACTAATTATTATTGATGTTAGTGATAAACTACATCATTCTTTACTTTTTTTTAATGGGACAAGGGTATAAAGTGGGGGCAAAATAGGAAAGATGGAAAGTAAATGAACAATATCAATCACATGAACAGTGATTTTAAGCTCCGCAAGTATTTCGAAGTAGAGGAAGTACTTTTGTTAGATTTCGTGGTTGTTGTGGCACAGGCGGTGGTGAAGTATAATGGTGGTGGTGGTGATAGTTAACCCCTTCAATTAAATCTTACAATACTAAAAAATTTATACTCGCTCAGTTCCTAAATGTTTAATACGTTTGGAATCTTAACACTATTTATAAAATGGAATAATCTTTTGAAATTTTTGCTAATGCTACCCGGTTCACCAGAGTTTTGCTCTGATTACATCCGTATTTGACCCGGGTTACACACCTAGCTTGTGGCGAATGAGTCTTATTTTTGTATTTAGTAAGACTCGAACATGAGATACATCAAGTTGCTTACCATTTGAGCCAACTCGTGTTGTTAGGAGAATCTTCTAAATTATTTTCAATATATAAAACATAACATAGTCATATGAGGTTGTGTTTGATTCATCTCAATGAGTACGTTATTAATATTCAATTATTATAATTTTTACATATATACAACAAAAAATATTTAAGGTCAAACAAGTGCAATAGGGTATGTGCAAGTCAAAACGTATCAAACAAATAAGAATGAAAGGAACATTAAGGAAGTATTAAATTTTTAATTGAGTATTATAGTATTTTCACAAATAATTATTGAGAAAATGATAATTAATGATCTTATCTAACTAAGGGTAAATTCATACTAACACTTTACCGATAGATATCTAATAGAATTGCATTTGATGCATAATCATAACAAAATGAAAGTACACTGCATTTTTTTTAATTATAGGAGTACTCTACTAACCCGTGAAAAAGTCATTTTCAAAAACATCTGCAAGTTGTTGGATTGTTGGTATTGCTTGTGAGCAATACCGGTATCCTTTCCTTTTTGAAAAAAAAAATACAAGTTAATATCTGAAAGTTTTTTTTTTTTTTTTTTTTCAAAATACTACTAATATTGTACTTTACGGTGTTGACCGTTGGTTTCTAGATGACTTTAAGTGAATTGTTTACACCCCGTCACCCCGATAGAGGAATTTCAAAACGCTAATTACAAAATAAATTTCATCCCACTTCAATGACTACCAT
Source organism: Suaeda aralocaspica (assembly GCA_016808085.1). Classification (NCBI taxonomy): domain Eukaryota; kingdom Viridiplantae; phylum Streptophyta; class Magnoliopsida; order Caryophyllales; family Amaranthaceae; genus Suaeda; species Suaeda aralocaspica. The sequence continues at coordinate 814,367 of PYUH01000219.1, forward strand.
CCAAACTGCAACTGTGGGGAAAGCTACATAGCTGTTGTATCTGCTATCTATCCAACAAGGATGGATATACAAGTGGTGTTTGCTTCATTGCGCAGGCATCAGTCCACTATTGTTTACCATGCAGGAGAGCCAGTGCTTGAAAAGCTCATCATCAGCAAGCCCATAAGCTAAACACTTAGGATCAAGATCCACACTTTGAAAACACCAAAACTTGTGAGACCAGTGGTACATTGATAACATGCTTCATCTACATTGTGTTCAACAAGTCATCCTTGGAATATTGAGGGTTTTTTAAAGCAATAATATGATCTTTAAAAGAGGCTGCGGCCATATCCCTATCTTGTACGTAACCCAGTTTGTCATAGACTATAGACTTCAGATAGTAAGCCTCTGCAGCCAACTCATGATACTGCAGAACAAAATTTTATCAATTTGCACATCAGAATTAATATTATTTAACAATTATGAACAATAACTTGAAGATGTTGTACAAAATTTCTATCCCCACAAATGCACGAGTGATTGAGAAACTAGCATGATTACAATCTACAAGCTTTCAAAAGAAATCTTTTTTCTTTAACCTAAGAGTGGAATATTTCAGAGCAAGCATTTGCTGAAGAAACAGGAAGTGAGCAGAAAAGTTAAAAGCATAATGGAAAATACTTCCACATGATTCGCAACGGAATGCTTCAAAACAGAGAGTAAAATGATCTGCAAGTATTTTTACCTCCAAAAGTTCAAGTTCTTCACATGCTTCTTTCAAAGGGTCGAGCACTACCTCTGGTGCTTGACTCACTAGGACAACCAAGACCAAAATCAGCAAAGTCATAAAATTACAGTTTAAGCAGCACACTCGACAACAGTGCTAATAAGTGCAAAATGATCTACATTCATTTTGTTTGGTTAGCGCGACCATTTAATTTACAAATTATCTCAATCACAATCGAACAGACATTACACCTAGGGAAAAAAAAAGTCTCTGGATTTCAAATTGGATAAACAGCTTTCAAGTAAAAGAGAATGAAAGCCATAATAGACAACTCAATTTCCTCTGAATCTTGTTTACTAATTTCTTAAAGGGTTTAGACTGGCTATTACTAATAGCGAAAAAAGATGATCAAAGCTTCCCTCCAGGAACATGCACTTACGGCATAACAGCCATCAGTCCTCCGTTTCGCATGAAAAGTACTAGGATTTTATTCTGTCTTTTCTGGCCAAGGGGGTCCCATAAACCTAGCTCGCCATAGGATTGTGCAGGTAAGATTTCTATGCTGAGAAAAGGTGCTACAGCTTTAAATCATCAAAGATCTTTAACTGGCAAGTCCATCTCACTGTTAGCACAGTTTTTAAGCATCGCTAGGTGGTGTTCTCGTTAGTAGTTACAACCACATTCTCTTAATAATTAAGAAATTAATGAGCCAATATATTTACAGGAAGGATGTCTGTAGTCAGAATGTCCTTCAGACGTGCTAAATAATGATAGCATTTAAAAGACCTATAGATGCAGTGTACAACTTGTATGCAAAAGTGTGAGAGGAGGGGGGGGGGGGGGGGGGGG
>PYUH01000219.1:817432-855514 GCA_016808085.1 Suaeda aralocaspica
GGGGGGGGGGGGGGGGGGGGGGGGGGGGGGGGGGGGGGGGGGGTGAAGAGAGAGAGGTGTAGCACCTAAATAACTTGCATCAGCAAAATAACATTTTGCTTCTATAATATGTGCCCGTGCACGGAGCTCCAAACCTCCATTGCCAAGAATCATTGGAAACACTCCATGGAGGAGCGACAGTGCTCTTTGCGCTTCACTTGGTCCAAACAGGAGCCATAATTCAGCCAGTGTGAGAGTAGCAGAAGCTTTAAGAAGATCCAAGTTAAATGACTGGCAAAATAATATGCTAGCCAAAGCATATGGGAGGCCCAGGGTAGCATTTCCTGCTTTCTGCAACAGTTATCATGAAAGGAATATTTCAGCGCAGACAATGAACATACAAGGGACACCAAAGGTCCAATGACCTACAAATGGAGGTGAACTCCTATGATCAAAAGTATATCTGAAAGAGGTAATGCCATGGAAAGCCCAATTAGCTTGACTATGTGGAAGTTAGCAACTCTGTAGAAGAAAACCTGAAACTTAAGTTTACAGAAGTAGAACCATTTCTGAAAATTCTATGATTTGTTTATTCAGAAATTGGAATATAATGCAATTTAAATTCATAATGCTTCTCCCCTTGCCTACTGAAAATCACATAGTTGATGCATGACCATCCTCCCCAATATCCATGCTCTAACGTCAAGTCATCTCCAGTACAATACTTATTAGCTCAAGCTTTACAGTACTTCTTAGTCACTTACAATCCAAACAGATCTAACTAGACGTGTTGGAGCTAAGAATGCTAACTAAGGCCCTGCTCTCCTCGTCTTATTTTTACTTATTTTAAGCAAAAATAAGTTCAGTTCAGCAAAAATCAGTTTCAATCCTTAATAAATTGATAATGATTTCAGCAAAAATAAGTTCAGTTCAGCAAAAATAAGTTCAAATCAGCAAAAATAAGTTCAGATAAGCAAAAATAAGTTGAAGAGAACAGGGCCTAAATTTATTTCAATTTTTGTTCATGCTTAATAGTTTGCTTAGCATGTGAGCTTTACAAAAGATTTAATTTAGCTTGTTGATAAGTGTATTGGCTGTTTATTCAAGCTCCAGCTGGCAAGTGCACTGGCAAAAAGTCATAGAGAGGAGAAAGCTAAATATGATAATGCAAGTACATATGGTTGTTTCATTTGTTTGTCTCTCTAATCACAAAATGGAAGATACAAACGCAAGTTGATAAAGCCTAATAATTGGCCCACAAATATATAGATGTGAAGATACCATATACATAGCAAATTAGCAATGCTAAGTTTAACCGGTAAAATATTATTAAAAGAACATAATTGACCAATGAAATGTCATAGGTACTAAATGCTAAGAGTTGCAACCTAGGCCCCATTCAAAACTCTTTTGGAGAACAATAATAATGATTGTTAAGTTTATAATTATAGTAGTAATGCCTATTAAGATCTAACTTCTCACCACATCATTATCACAATCATAACCACCTTAATCCCAAAAGGATGGGATCGACCATATAAATCAATACTTATCTCGTATAGTCATCCATATGAATCCTTCTCAATTCCTTCCTATCAAAGCCAAATAAAATTGTAAACCCAACCTCGTCTTGTCCTTTTAAACTCCTTCCATCTATGTCATCTTTGGTCTTCCCTTACCTCTATGGAGATCCTTGTTATCCCAGTCCTCTATTTCAAACCGGTGCATATCTTGATCTTCTGTCAAGATACCCAAACTAACGTAACTTGTTCTCTCGTAATTTCTCCTCAATTTTGGGGACTCCAACTTTATTTCTAGTATTTACATTTCTTATTTTATCCGTCAAAGTGTTAACTCACATCCACCTCAACATATGCAATTTTGATACACCCAACTTCTTAATGTGCTCCTTAGTTGCCCAACGTAAATTAATGCAGTATTGCAATCCAATAACACTTTCTTTTTTTACCTCATGGGCACGTTTTGATCACACAACAACCCAATCGCTCCTCTCCATTTAAGGCACCCAGATTTAATTTAATGGGTTACATCTTGGTCAATATCTCCATTCCTTTGCAAAATTGATCCAAAATACTTAACTTAAATCATTCACTAAGCGGTAGTTCCTTACTGTCCAAACTTACCACATGTTTGTTCCGTTTCTTCCAACCATGACACTCCATGTACTCTGTTTTATTTTGACTTAATCGAAACCCACGAGCTACTAATTTCTGTCTCCGTTGCTTTAGCTTATCATTAACCCCCAATCTAGTCTCATCCACCAACATAATATCATCTGCAAACTATAGACACCTAGCTACCACATCCTGAATAGACTGGGTCACCTCATCCAAAACTGTTGCAAAGAGGAAAGGACTCACAGCAGATCCTTGGTGTAGACCAGAGGAATAGGAAAGTCAAGTGTAACTCCACAAGTTTTAACATTTGTTGTCACACCTAGATACATATCCTAAATTAAGTCATAATACATAGTAGGTACCCCCTTCATTCCCATTTCCCACCAAAATATGTCTCCTGGTGCCTTATCATATGCCTTCTCTAATCAACAAACCATGTGCAAGTGCTTCTCTCTCGCCCTATAGTATTCCATCATTTGCCTCATAATATGAATAGAGTCAGTGCCAATTCGAAAGATCAATCTAACCTTAATCAAAATTGGTTATCTGCCACCTTAATGCACTTCTTTAATCTATGTTCTACCACTCTCCCACAATTTCCATAGTGCGACTCAATTGAGATTATTCTAGAATTGAGATTGTCTACTAGAAGGGGAATAGGAAGCTAACCTAAGAATGTGTTTAATTACAAAATATCATTACTACTAGTTATTCTCAATTTTTTTTATATCGATATGCACTTGCCTCTGTCATTTAAACAGAACAATGTAAGGATGCAAATTACAAATTTAATTAACCTCCATATGCCAAGAATCTCCCTTCCCTCTCTTTGTCTCTAAATTAAAATAGTAAGTCAGTATGCTTTGCTGGAATTTATAGCACGCCCCTCTCAATTACAGCACATATAGGTATGTCTTTCACCAGTATAGGTTGGGGCTGTAGATGATTAAAACACACCCACAAAGAATTTGAAAACTAACCCGCAACATAATAATCAGCCCGCGCATCATCCCTCTGCCCCACCTAACCAAACATTTTGCCTGTTTAGCAGATAGTGTTTAAAAGTCTACTTCACCATAGTTAATTCTGTGTATCGGCCTTGTATCATATCATAATGCTTTATATTTGTACTACAGTCAGCCCAATTGACATAACCAGTCACCACATTAGCTTCCCTGCTTCACCCTCAGAAGATTGCCCATAGAAATGTTTGAGCTCACCTGGTGGCTGGTAATAGTTGAACACACAAATTGAAAAAACACAAACATAATCTGTTTGTGATGGCAGAAACAACCAAGTCTGTTACCACTTTATCCTTCCATTACACTTGCAAATTGGGGACTAAATTTCAATAGAAAGAACAGGGAAGATCATTTTCCTTTAAATTTATGATTAAGGTCAATAAAGTGTGACTTAAAGTTTTACTTTATCCGTGAATCCCTCTAACTTACAATACTAACTATATTGAACTACATCAAAGAAGCATACAATGAGGTTTATGTGCGATTGATACTGCAAAGATAATTCTTCAGTAAAGATATATGGTACCTTATGGATTTCAGCCAGCAAAAGTAGAACGGTTGCATTTTCAACTTGCAAATTGAATTTGTAGCATGTGCAAAAGAGGCAGTGTGCAACCTGTTCTGCCTGCATCGAAAATTGCATTTAGACAATGTTGGTAACAATTGCGAATAAAATTGAAGATAGGGGAAGAAGCAAAGAGGGGTCATCAATTTTCAAGTTGGTTAATAGGATAGCTAAATGAAATTCAAATTTTGACTTCCATTTTCCTTTGGCTCTTTCCAACAATGAAAAGATTTGATTTACTTAGAAAGGGGTCCTTCCCATTCCTTCTCCGTTTCCAACCTAACTATTAAATCAAAAGGGAATCGATTCTTACTGCCCCTTTTCTTCTGTCTAAAAATCCCTTTAACAAGTTCTTAGTAGAAGTTGCAAACAATAAAACGTAACCACTAAAACCTACGAGGTTGTTCGCACCTGAAACTGTTCCCACTTTTTTCATTTATATATTTTTCTTTAAAAAAAAAGTAAAAAAAAATCGTTTCGGCAAATATGTTTTTAAACAAGTCTCACACTCTCACCTACTTTTTACAAAACATTAGTGGAAATCTACAAACCAAAAAAGTGGTAAGTGGTTTCTTAAAACAGTTCGATTCACCCACATCAATTCCAATACCCCTCAAAAAATAGTCAAAATAGGGAGCAAAATTAAAGTTAGTTTCCCTCATCCTTGTACCATCTCAAGTGTTTCTCTCGCCATCTCGCACAATTATTCTGCTAGATCTCTTTCACCATTAATGGTGGTTGTATCTGAGATTCTGAGGTTAATAGATCTTGGTTTCCAGATTTGTTTTTCTATTTTACGGATTAAAAACAGAAAGTAAACAAGGAATGAAAATAAAGTACAAAGAAAGGGAAAGAGATTTAAGATTATTTACTTCAACTTATGAAAGGCAATGCAAATAAAAATTCTAATGTCTTCAAATTCTAGACAAAGTCCCATCCATCAAATGATAGTGATAGACTGATAGATAATCAGGGATTCACAGTTAACTTAGCTCTTAATTGCCTTTGTTTAATTTTTTATGGAGTTAAGTTGATAATTTATGAAGAATTCAATGTGTCAAAATAATTGTTGGTATTGTCCAATGGTTATTCCTAAAAATAAAACCAACTCTCTTTTTCATAAATGAAACAAAACTTGTTATAACCATACATCCCATGCCATTAGGAGAAAAAAATTATAGGTACAAATAAATCCTAACAATTATCTTAATCTACTAATAGTCTATTATCCAACCATATCCCAACAAACTCACATGCTAATCCTAAACTAACTATGCCTAACTTATATGGAAATCTACTTCTGGAAAAATAATCTATTATACTAGCATAGATTTAATGCACACTATGCATATATGCAAGTTGCTGTTTTAGTTTTGGAAATTAAATAATATCTAGCAAACCAAATTCCTATCCAACTCACACACACCAAAAGAAAGCCATTAAACTTCAATATTCATACACTTAATTTGCATCACGTAGACTGAGACAAAAGTTACCAAATACCAAATACACTTAACCATGCTTAACAAGAGCATGGAGGAGAATTAGGACCTGGTTAAACTGATTTGCAGCCAGTAAAGTTCGAGCTTGACGAAGGCTTGCTTCAATTTTTAAATCTACATCAACACCAGTCACAGGGGAAGCCAAAGCACCAAGTTCATCACATACTTGCCGAGCGAGCTTCAAACGTCCTCTGCAATAGGGTTGCAATAAAAGTGAAGCTAAGCAAATCATCAGCTCAGAATCTCTGTTTCAGATTAACTGAAATTTATAATTATGCATCACTCAAAGACTAAAAGTAAACATGGAAAAACTTGTCCAAAGACAACAGACCTATGCAAAGCATGTTCATGAAGAAGTTGAAGCTTCAAAAGTGAGACTCGTGACTTTGACATGACATGGAACTTCTCTTCCACTATCCTGAATGCAACATATGCTTCTGCATAATATTACGCACAGTAAGTTTTAATTGTAATATGTACAAGAAAACATCCATGGCATTTTCCACGATTGAATTGAAGATTTACTGAAACGTAGCCTCACCCTTGTAGCCCTTGTAAGAAGCAAGATGTTGAACAAGCTTCACACAAGCTAAGGCGAGATTATCAAAGCTGGTGCATCCCACAATACATCGACAATAACCAAGAAAATATTAGATTTGGCCTGAACAGTAGTAAATTTAAATTTTAGTATATTAAGTTTGAAGCAAAACAACAATTGGTTACCTCGAAGCATCAGCGAAGCAAGTGGCAAAAACTAGGGCATTGATCCTGGAAAGTGAATTGCTGATAGCAGATTTGTAAAAGCAAAACAGGGGCAGAAAATAGGTCAATATAGTAGCTAATTATGGATAATTAACAGATTTTCCAAACAAGAAAGATCATAAAAGCTATATCAACATAAATATCGAAGATATTTCTTTCAACTGCAGCTTAAAGCATTAAAATTTCTTGGGAATAGCTGCATGAAAAGCTTACTAACTCATTGTCCCTCTCATAATACAAACCAATATCACGAAAACAACAAATTTATAGGAGATTATTTTCAGTTTAGTGCCTTTCAGCTCAGTTAGAATACGCTCAAAAGAACAGGGTCTATATATATGTATAGAGTAGGGATCCACTAAAAACCTCATGTTTGCTGAAAACCGTGACAACCACAAAAAAATGGGTAAGTATAATGTTAAAAGGGGTACATATAATGTTAAAAGATTACATATTAAGATTAAAGTGGTACAAGTACTTTTACAATAAAATTTCTATTATTTATGAAAATGTCATTAACAAAGTACATGCAACCCTTTATACCTCTACTCTACCATTTTTCACAGTAAAAACAGTTTTGACATGATCTTTTTCCTATAAATATATATATAAATTTAATTTAAAGTCGCAGAAGGGACAATTGGAAAAAGACAACATGCAGAGAGTACAGACAGATAAAGACAAGCTATGAAGGCAGAGATTAGAAAGACATCATTGATAATCACCTGCCATACATCTCCCATGCTGTTGTTCGAACTAAAAATGAAGAACCAAGTTGTTGCAGTACAGACTTAGGTATTGAGCTCTGTTGAGCACAGAACTCAAACGGTTTACTCTCATCTCCTGATCCATTTTCAGATTCTATCATCAAAGGACCCATTGGCTTAAGTGGATTCTTAATCCATGCAGTAGCAAAATCACCATCACGATACAATGCAGATATTGTAGACCCTTCATTGGTGATGTCACTGATCACATGGGAGCTTAAACTCAGTTTCTGCAGATAATTGAATGAGGTGAATGTCAACAACATGGTGATGTTAACAACATCGTGCATCTGTAGTACTATGTAAAGTTCTTGCAAGGTAAAGTTATTGCAAATTAACAAAGTACCTGGCAAACATCAGCTGGGCGTGTTCGAAGGGTAACCGATGCTTTGGGACCAAAAGATGACATAGATCTTTGGACATGCTGCACATAAAACCAAAAGAACGAGCACGTAGGTAATGATGAAAAATGGAAAATGTCTACTGCCTTTAGAAACTTCCACTGCCTCAAAACAACGCTATTATCCTCAAGTCAACAACGTAACTTAAAATACGAATAATTGAGCAGGAAAAGGACATGCCTCAGTAGCAGTTTTGCAAACCAAAAATCATCCCCCATCATCATGAAAAAATATATAAAATCATCAAATTATGGAATGAGTATAGGACTACATTTTTAAAAATTCCCATCGCAATTGTTGTTGCCTCCACTTTTTCTTCTTCGTTCAACTTGTAAAAGTTTAAAAAGCGCTCAGCTTTGATAATCCACCCATTCAGGATTTGTTCTGTCAAAGCTGGGCATGTATAAACTTTTAAGCCAGCACTTGGTACACCGACTTAGCTAGCCCCTTCACCATAACTTCCTCTTTCCCGATTCTCCCCTGGGCCCCTTCTTGCCTCCCTTTCCACCTCCAATGGAGAATCCGACACAAATTCATTTTCAATGCAACTTGCCACAAGACTCTGCCTCTAATTACCTTGGTTACTACCTCGAAGCTTGTCAAAAGCCTCCTTGACCTAGTTGTTCATGGCAGTCTAGTTATCCCGTATCTTGTTGCATAACTCTTGCTGAGCCTCCCTTGAACAGTTTATACGCCCCTCTAAACGTGCAGAAAGGTTGTTCATTTCCAAGTCGCCAAATCCATGCTTATAGTGAGTTGTAAGGCAGTGAGGATTGCTTCTATTTCCTACAAAGCCTTGCTCACAGCACCAGCCATAGTGGTTCGAAGGGTGGCTAGGTTAGCCTTCACTTCCTCGAGTTGTTGGTTAGGTGCCATGGTTCCTGAAGTTGGATCGTAGCTGCGGTGATACCAAAACCAAAACTGCTAAGAATCAACTAGAAAAATGCAAGCTTTGATGACAAAAAGTTTGGATATATATATTAGATAGCTGAAAGCCAGACTTCCTCTATAATAGTTCACTTTCCAGAGGTGAGGTCTCTCCCAAAGATTAACACACCAATTTCTAAATGACTAACCCTAACTCCTAGGCCTTTATATATTGCACTGCCTAGAGCACTAACAAACAAATACAGCACACCAAGACAGAAAAGCACATCACCAACAGCTTAACAATTTATAGAGTTAAAGACTCAATTGCCCTTGCCCTTGTTTTTTATAGCACAAGTAATTTGAAAAGTTGGCCTCAGTTGACTTGTTGACTTTGGCCGCTGCATAGTAATGTAGTATAACTTTAAAATTTTGGGGCATTGACTGTTGTTGACTTCTACTTGTATCCTCATCTCACTGTTCCTCCCTCAATCCACTTCTCCTCGCTTCCTCTGTATTTCCTCTTCCTTTCACTCTTCACGCTGGATGCCCCGCATATAACTCCGCATATCAGCAACCTTAGGCCGTCAATTATCTCAAAGGAAAGATTCTCCATTTATTACTTCTAAGTTCTAATTCTACTGCTGCTGGAGTACTATTCTTACCACCATTATTAATTAAACTTGTCTTATTGTTACTATAGGTCACTGCTTCACCCTTGGGTTTTGAATTGCTGCTTCAATACAACTTCGAAGATGAGTGCATTCACTAATTCATCTACAGAAGACGAAGTCCTGAAAACACCACTAAATATTGCAGCTTTTTGGGTGATTTAGTTGCCTTTTCTTCTTGCTTTCAACAACCCCAAAATAAAGTTTTAATCTTTGGACTTTGGTAACATTTCTAGTCAGCTAAACCAGATTTGATCTACCCAGGGAAAAAAAAAAACCACGAATGAAAAATTGAAAATGTAATCAACAAACAAATATGGGTATTTAGGATTTCGCTTTTCTCCTTTTGATTTTGAGTGCTCTCTCTCTCTCAGTGTAAAAGTCTCTAAAAGTCAGAGGGGAGAGGAGAATGGTGAAAGCAAACAAAGCAAAATTCGAGGATTCAAAGGTGACCTTCAATGGCCTTCAATGGTGTGGAGGAGGGATCTACGTCATTGTTGAGGTGATGAAAAAAGAAAAGTTGAAGTCAAAAAATGAAATGCAGAGTCAACAACTTCAATAGCTTAAACAAGGGGAAACTATATACTGGTAACCATTCCGGCTAATGGGTCCAAATTTGGAAAAAATGGGTCAAAGGTACGTCTATATTCGAATAAATCAAAGGTGGCTCTAAATTTCGACAACGGCTGAAAGATGAGATTTAATTTGTGATATTTTCCCAAAAAAAAGTGCAAACCTTCAATAGCAAAGAAAAGGAGACAGGAATATTTCCTTTTGTTTACCATTTTAAAGACTCATAAGTAGGTAGGTTTCCATTAAAATGTAGGGCTGAGGAAAGTTTGAGACAGATGATAGGGCCCACATTGCATTTAAAAGTAATGGAGCAATCATTTATGTACCAACCGAAAACAAAATTGGGGAAATCTACTAGAAATAGGAGTGCTATATATTCTAATAGATGACTAATAAACAGTAGGAAATGAATATGTAAAAACTATTACTTGCAAGGGATATTTTCAATTGCAACGGTTAATCTATCATAAATTTCAAATTATTCATTGTGCTAAAAGGACAAAAGCTATGGTCCAAAAGATGGTTAAGATGGCCAGTTGATTTGGCTTAGAAACCAACTTTTTAACCCGACCAAGAAGCCAGCCAAAGTGTTTCTTTTGGCAACATTTACTTAAAAAAGCTATAACCAAAAAAACGACCCATAAGCCATTTGCCAAATACTCCCAATAACAGCCTGACGTAGATCCTTTCAACCAAGGTCTTTTAAAGCTCAAGGGACCAAGAGGGAGCAAGAAAAGAATTAAATACTTGTACCAAGTGTATCACTCATACAGCTCAACGAATAGTAAGTCACAAACAAGGGGGAAAAATGATAACATGATTCATGCCTATGCATCTTTTGAAAGTGAGCTTCTCAAAGCCAAAACAAAAGGCAATACAACCTATTCTAAGAAGGAAAGTACAGAAACCTTACAGCTTAATTTAATGGAAAAAGAAAGTTTTAATAGCCTCAAATAATTTTACACTCAATCACTCCCTTATAATTGCATCACACATTCATGATTAAAGGGTATGAAGATGAAGACATCTACTATAATGAAGAACAAATAAAATGTAAATGATATTCAAGCTGACAACAGGCTCAACTCTCTCCTAACTCAACTCTCATCAATATTCAATATATTCTTTTCCTTCCTAATTTGCTCCTGTTCATAGAAAATACCTCTAACTAACTTCTAGCTTGTTCTCCAAGATTCTAATAACAAACTAATTATTAATATCCTAAATTACCCTTTTCCCTCACTAATTAAGCGCATACCATGAATGAGAAATATAGCAATGAATGTGAAACTACTATAAAAGGGAAATGCAGCAACAACAAAGGAACAAAGGGAGTATTAAATAATGCAATTGTAAGTATGAAAATGAAGTTGGCAACAACACTACAAAATATGAAAAATATAAACTATAAAAAACTTTTACCATCAAGTCAAATTTGGCCATTGCTAGATGGTTTGCAGATATTAAAGGTGCAAGCTTTAAACCTTCAGATCTAGCAAGAGCTCTTTTTAATAGAACATATAACTGTTGATGGACTGACAAAGAAGAGCCAATACTGGTCATAGGCGAGTATGATGATCCAAGTGTTCTTGAAGCGCTTGTTATACCAAATTGAGACAACAAATTGCATATAACTGTCAAAGTATAAGCAAGGCATGCATCATTGCTGTGCTGCAAGAAAACAAAAGGGTTATCGGTCTAATGAATAGTATAAGAAAAATGGAGTAGCATATTAGGACAGATAGGTTACCCTTCTACTCCGTATTTGATATGTTATATGCTATGCTCAATATGCAAGAATAAATTTAACATGCACAACATGCTATCAATAGCTGCTTTAGATCCTACAAAATTAGAAATCAACTTCTTCGATACCCTTGTGCACCAATTTTCATTCATTTTTTATCATTTTACTATTCATAAAATCATACATTCTTAAATTTCTGTTCCTACTTAACTCTTCTTCTTTCTTTTATTTGCTGTCATTTTTTTCTTCCTTGACTCCTTCAGATTATTTTACAATTTATTATTTTAGTACAATCAATCAAGGCATGTATAGTTTTTTCCCTAATTCTTTTCTGTCTTTTCCTTCTCCATCTCTGTTTATTTTACTACAATTGAGCAATAAATTTGACTAATAATCAGAGTTAGATTATGCATAATCCGATCAAAGTTCAACTTGTTGCAATCCATGCCCATTTTAAGTTAACATTCAGAGGGAGGATTAAGATATTTTGCTAGATGCCCTAATGTCCCAAGCACGACTGGGAAGAAATGAAATCAATAAAGGAGATGTGGAAAATTACCTGCTGAGAAGCACGGACTGCTTCTGTTAAAGCCTGAAATTTTCCCGTGAAAAAACACACAAGTCAATTTTATTTTTATTTTTTTGAAAAAAAAAAAGAAAGAAAAGGGGCAAAACAATGCTAATTGATACATATATATAATATATATATATATATATCATTACATACTTCTAGAGCTAATTTTGGATGGCCAAAGTGAACATGCATCATTCCACAGCATAATAAAGCAATTTCATATTTCCCGAAGCAGTTGCCTTCAATGGAAGATGAACAAAGATCAAAACCCTCCATCCCTGCACTTTAGTTCCCATGCTTAATGTGTCAGTATATTTTTATGACCAAAAGACCAATATAATCTATTTAATGTTACTACAAATTTTTTTAACTCTATCCCACTAAATACAAAGAAAACAACGTAACCACACAATCCAAGAGTGACTACTTTTGACAATAATTTTCTACTCTCTCATAGCAACTATCATACTAAACATTTCATACCTTTACAGGAGTGTATAAAACAAGTACTAGCCAATGGTATGTTATCAGTGTGAATAGAGAAAAATAATAGATTGAATATAAAATTTTTTAGTTTATTGTAAGATTCTAGGAAACCATAAAAAAACAGAGTGGAACACGTTCTAGACACTGTTATCAGCTTATAAGAAATCCATGCACTAGAGCCCACATTTTAAATGTTGTGCACAAGTGTTATTTTAAAAGTCCATCAGGTTCTGTTGTTCTTCCTCTGAAGAGATGAGTTTAACATCTTACAATGGCAGCTAGTTGTAAATTATTTTTTTGGTGTCACCAACTCACCATCAATTGTTACATTAGGCACTTATTTCGATTATCACAGGTTTACACCAAGAGGCGCAACAAATTCAACTAAGACACCTAACATAAATACCAGGATAATAATAGTTTACCTATGATCAAAATAACGATGGAGGTTCTCCAAAGCACCAGAATAATCATCATGATGAAGCATATTCAAGTAGCGCAAAAAATGGACCTGTTAGAAAAAAGGAAAGTGTTCTCTTAACCAGCAATTCAATCTTCATGATAAAATTTACGCTGATGAGAGATATTGCTTTATATTTTAATCCTTTCCATGGATATATGAAGAAGACCACAACTTACACGGTGTAATTCTGGTGCTAATTTCTGGAGTTGCTTCAGAACAGACTCAAATGTATTTAGAGGAAATGAACTTCCATACCTGGAACAAGCATACCCCTCAGACTTCAAGAACAGCAATGATAAATTTGGCAAGCCATAAGACATCAAAAATTCCATACTTTTCAATCTCATCAGCTTGCTGTAGCAAGTATCCATGAATTTGCCAATTTGCACGCAAAAATATACCAGTACTGACATCAAGTGTATCCAAGGCGTCAGCATCAGGGAGCAAAAAGGGGCTAACTTCACTAGCTCTAGCGCCAGGCTTAGTGGAAACCTCAACACCTACACTTAAATCCATTCATCTTTAGTGTCACCATTTGTTTTTTTGTGTTGTTTATCACTCTCACAATATACAGTTCTTCCTCTCAAATTACAGTGGAAAGCATACATTCAAATGATAAAACTATGCAGCAAAAAAAATAAAAAATAAATAAATAAAATATAAATAAACATAATTGTTCATAACTGAGACTTGGAATTGCTGCATGCCCAGTGACACAGGTCAACATATAAAATATACTTAAGAAGGATTATGCGGTCTGTACTATAATCGTAAAGAAGCTTGGAAACCAGGCAGAACACTTGATCCACATTAGTGGAATTTGTCATGAAGCCTATCCTAGTGTATCGTCGAAAAGGGAAACCCAATTTGCAAGTCAGAAGGTCAATCTTTCCCCTTCCATGCTCCACGGTGACCAAGAAATAAATCAAGAACAAGAAGCCAAAAAGATTATGAGGAAACAAACAAGTCCTTGGAGTAACCATCAAGCAATCCTTAATCATGAAAGGAGATCAAGTTACTTTATTTACTTTTGTATGCAATTAAGGAAATTAATGTTACAACTTTAGAATTTAGCTTGAAAGATGTATTGAAAGTAGTTATTCAGAAATTGAGAGTTAACACTAGTGAGGAGAGTTGTAGCCTAAAGCTACCAATGAGGGTTATGGCCTCAAGTCATACAAACTTGTAACCATCCTTTTGATCAATACATCTCTACCTTCAAGCCAAACTTTACAGTTCATTAGCAAATTAACTAAACAAAATTACATTAGAAATTTCTACAGAATTTAACAACGGGGTAATTTCAGCCTAAAATCACAGCATAATTTACTTAATAATTATCATCTTATAGCAAAGGAATTATAAGGAAAAGCTCAGTATTCATGCTCCTCGGCATTTGCTTTAGGGTTGAGCATAATAATCATCTTACACTAAAACAAAGTCTGGTTTCATTTACGGTAGCACCAAAAATAAGTTAAAATTGAAAATGAAAGAAACATGGCTTCCAGTAAAGTACCATCTCCAACAGTGAGACTCAACTTTGAGTATTGAAATACAATATGACTTTTTTTTACTTCCAATGGTGCTACTTAACCCACTTCTCAATTAGCAACTCATGTGGCCTATAACTTTATATATAGATCACATGAGGGAGTGTTTTATATATCTTGGGCCAATCATTCAAAAGAATGGTGACATTTACCAAGATGTGGCTCACAAGGGTAGCTTAAATGGAGAGCAGCCGCAGGAATATCGTGTGATCAAAGCACTCCTTTAAAGTTGAAAAGGAAATTCCATACGACTGCCATAAGAGCAGTGTTCCTCTATGGTACAAAATGTTGGGCTTCTAAGAAGGAACACGTTCAAAAGGTCAGAGTTACGAAGACGCGGATGTTGGGATGGATGTGCGGGAACACTAAGGATAAAATCAGAAGTGAAGTTATCCACATGATAGTTGGTGTTGATTCTGCATACTTTGTAAGCAAACTGGGAGATCTCAAACAAGATGGAGGGAAATTGAAAATGACTTGGTTAAAACCGTTAGACGGAGTTAGAAAAGATATGAAGCTATTGCATTTATATGAGAATGAAGATTTCAACCGTAGGGGATGGAGAAGGAAATTTATGTGGACGACCACACAATTATGTTACCCCAACATGAATTTGGGTGTCATATTCAAGTAGGGAGCAGAGGACCGAATCCTTCACTTCATTTTTTTTAGGATACGGGGATTTGGTCAAAAGAATGTCTCGACTACCGTTTAGGATACGTCTATAGGAGAAAACACCTGAATATTTTTAGACACTTTTTGTTCTTAGCAAAATTATTTAAGTGTTGTATGGAGTAGATTAAATTAAAAAGCAATGTCACCTAAAAAAGAATTAGTAAAAATGGGAAAGAAGAAAAGCCATTTAAAAGTAGGCATTAAACTTTCAAGAGTCAAAGGAGCATATAATTAAATATGGAAAAGGAAAAAAAATGTTTTGTCCCCCATAGACCCATGAACCCACACTAACAAACTCATGTGCTTATTAACTTATTTTTGTTTTTTTTCAATAAAATATAAAAATTAAAATTAATTACCAAACTTCCTCATATTCTCAACTCACCCCAACCCTATCACTGTCGCCGGAGAGGACCACTGCCAAAGACCATCGCAATGGCGATCAACAACATTGAAATTACATCAACATGATCGGAATTACGTTGCCAAGAAAAGCCCCAACTATTTGAAAGAAAATTATATGAACTTAATCCTCAATTAGCAGATCTAGGGTTAGGTACGCGATACTTTGTATGAATTCTTCTTCAATACGCGACTCGACACCTCCACCCAGGCGTGTCGCGTTTCGTACCATGACTTGTATCGAGTCGACACACGATACTCGATGTTGAGGAGGGTGTTAGGGTAACATAGGCACATAGCCACCCACAATGATCAATTTTGGTTCATGTAGCCGACCTAAAGTATGGGACTAAGGTTTCGATTGATAGGATGTGAACTATGATTTCTCAATGGTGAGACTATCTTAAAATCTTACTGTTCTAATGTCACTTTCCATTACGGCCCACCAAATCCTAAGAATAATATTTTTCCCTTACAAAAATTAAAAAGTAAATAAAATACTTCCACAGCTCCTAATTTATATTATTGCAACACTTCTCTATGTGCGTTTGCCAATGAATAAAGCAAACTCTTTATATCTTGAATTTCATGATAGTAAGAATTATAAAAATTAGGTTTTAATAGTCTATATATCGAGACAAATCCAACGAGATCCCATGTGACTTGTTTTATTAAATGCACAAATCACTATAGCTAATTATATAGAGGATAGTGAATAGTGCAATACATTAAGTGTTGCGATAAAATTGGAGCAAAGGAAATAAATAAATTACAATAAAATTAATAAGGGGCCCACACCTTTGTCAATTGAGACTCAAAGATGAGTATCTAAACTTAGCAAATTTCTTGTTGGGTAGCTAAACTCTTATTGGTATTTTTTTATAAAGAATATTCTCTCTCCTATAAAAAAAGTCAAAACTCACCATTGAAGATGTCTAATACTTTTGCAAAAGCCTGGACCCCTCTCTTCAAAAAGCAATAAAAATTGGGTGTAAGAAAGTGACATTTACTTAAAGAAGCTTCTAAAAATACATACTATATTAAGTTCTGTCTATTTCAGATAGTGTTCTACTTATGATCATGTAAACAACGCCAACAAGCATAGCAGTTGTATCATTTAGAAACAAAAAAAGCTTATTTTTTCTCTTGTACTTGATAGCTATAAGCTTGGTCATGTCTAGCAACATATGATTTTCACTTGTCAGCAATATTACTAAGTCATGATCCGAATTTCGAACAGGACTGTACAATTCTATGATCGGGATACAAGCAAATGACCAGGATCGATCTCAGAATCACATACAAGAAAAATTGTTCATAGTATAGCTCGAGATTGTTAGGATCATTAGAATCATTCACAACAGTTAGGATTGTTAAAATCCTATTAAAATCTAAGCAATCTTTTATAAATGCCCTATAGATTGTGAATGTTTATTCTACCCTAAGATGCTTATAAAGGACACATCATCAAACTCCAAAACAAAAAATTCCAAGATCTTTTATATACTCACTTTTCAACAAAACTAATAGACAATTTACAGAGGCAAACGGATGGATTAGTTTAGCACTTGCATATAAGAATAACAACAGAGAGAAAAAATAAATATTAGATAATAATATCAAATTAAGTGTTGTTAAGTAATTAAATGATTGAACTCATCATATACGTAGGTGCATCAGCAAATCTACAAAATTATACGATCATGCGGTCCTATGATCCCATTTCACAATCCAACCCCAATAACATTTTGCATTCGAAAGTGGAATCTTGATCTTGATAAAATTTATTGTCCAGTATTATTTAAGTATCTACAGCTCTAGCATCGTGGTTACAAAGGCAAAATTGTAATATATCATTGCATACAACAAACTACATAAAGATATAGCCAATAAATATACCTTCGACCAGCTCATTAATGACTTTCGGCACATGTAGATGAAATGAAGTTCCGCTACCAGAACTTTTACTTGTTCCAGCTTCTTCAGCAGCAAAATTGTCTAGGTCCATATTCTCATACTCCAGTGAGCGCCCCGGTTCATCATTACAACCATCCAAACGAGTCAAATCAAAAGATGGAGAATCAGAAAGAGCTTTACAGTATGACTCAATATCTGACAGCAGATGGCATACTCCCTGCATAGCAGAACAAGTGCACAGTTAAACTTAAATTACCACATATTATCCGTAGAAATTTTCCAGAAGCTTCTGACATCTTGACAGTAGAGGGGCAGCATTAGAAAAGAGTGAAAAAACAAGAACGAAAACAGGTCAATTTGTAAGGGCAAAAGAGTGAAGGCAAGAGACAAAGAAAAATAATCACAGGCACAAATAAAGGCAAATAAAAGAGATGATGCTGGACTGCAATGCAGCCATCAGTTCGCTTTTAAAAAATATATTGATTTCTACAGTATGGCACACAAAAAAATGGATGATAGTTTAGAAGAAAATAAACTAAAAGGGCATAAATGAAAAAATCTAGGAGAAATGTGGGGAGAAAGAACCATAACAAAGGGTCTGTTCTTTTCACCATAAAAACAAACTAAGTTAAATGACTTACAATAAGGTCTAATAAGCCCAGTCCGGCTAGTAAGTTCAATTAAGTTTAATAAGTTCCAACTAATCAAATAGGGCCAATAAGGTCCCACAAATTTAATAGTTCTTACAAAAAATTGTTTCAGTCAGGTTTAAGTTCACTTTTAATAAATTGAAGGGATCACACTCTCACATTTCTACATAATAATGAAAAGCTAGGTGGAAATGTGGCAAAGAACGTTGAAATCACGAGGCTTAAAGTTGAGTAGAAGTAAGACAGAATATATGGAGTGTGTATTCAGTGGGACAAGGAACAGGATGACAAGCTCAATTAGTTTGGATGGAAAGAGTGTCCAATCTTCGGATATCTTTCGGTATTTAGGATTCATTATCCAAAAGGATGGTGAATTGGAAAGAGATGGGGACCATAGGATCAAATTGGGTTGGTTGGATTGGAAGGGAGCTTCTGCTTTTTATGCGATCGGGGTATGCCCAATAAATTGAAGGGAAGATTTTACCGCACAACCATTAGACCAGCATTGCTTTACAGGACCGAATGTTGGGCATAGAAGCACTGCCACCTCCATAAGATGAGTATGGCAGAGATGTGTATGCTAAGTTGGATGCGTGGGCATACAAGAAAGGACAAAATAAGAATTGAGGTATCTAGGAGGAAGTTGGGGGTTGCTTCTATTGAAGATAAAATGCGAGAAAATTGGCTAAGATGGTTTGGCCATATAAGACGGAGACCGAGTAACGCTTTGGCAAGAAGGTTGGAAGGGTGGCAATAAGAGGGAAGGAGGAGAGGTAGAGGAAGACCAAAGAAAACTTGGATGAGGATTGTTAGTGGAGATATAAGGGTGTTGGAGCTTAAAAAACATTTAGTGTCAAATAGGGAAGATTGGAGGAAGAGGATTTGTGCTAATGACCTTTGCGACTCCTCACTATGATTCATGTCTAGCCAACCCAAAATAATTCGGGACTTAGGCTTTGTTGTTGTTGTTGTAATGAAGATGATGATGATGATGATAACAAAAATAGTAATAATAATTACTCCGTATGTTTTAGAGCAGATAACAATATTACGATTTCTTAATTTTACTATTGCTGTTTAGTAATACTTCTTTGGCTCCTCCTCATCTTCTCTCTTTCTCCTCCCTTGCTTTTGATACAGACACTCAAATCCTTTTAATGCTTCTCCTCTTTTCTACTCCTATTATTAAGTTTTTTGAGTAATTGCTAATCTAAAAGCTAGCATACCCAAACAAATAATTAACATAAACTTCAATTTTTTTTTATCCCTAACCATCATAATCGTCATAAGAATAAAAAGAAAAAAATTCATATCAGAACGGCTAGACACGTAAGTTTTCCTGCAAAATCTGCAGCTGAAAGATGATATCTATATTTATATCATAACCAACATTTAAACATAACCATTGGCGGCGTTTCAAACATACATAAGTTGCTCCACTGCTACTTGCACATACACAACACTTAGGTTATTTTATGCAATATTACCTAGAATATATATGATTTTCTTATGTTGGTTGCTCAAACTTGATAGCCATTTAGCTTAGTTGATACCTCAAATGATAATACACTAAAAGTAAGCAGACATCGACGCAAGAACATTCCAAGGTTGCTGCTTGGGTCCAAGCTAATTTGATCATCTTCCAAAGCACTTGAATCTTGACCTCCCAGGGTACCTGGACAAATTTGCATCAGATTACTTGTGTTCATTATTCAATACGACAATTTAACTTGACAATTGGCAAAGAGAAATCATTATGCTAAGAAATAGCTCAAGAAATAATAAGGATAAGAATAAGAGAAAGAGGAAAACAAAAAACCTTGTAATTCATTGAAAAAGTTAAACAACTCATCAGGCGATGATAGTGATGATAATCTGTGCGTCAATCTCTGGTCAAGCAACCCACCGATTTCTGTCAGCTGGGACATAAGTTCTTGTAGTTTTGGCTCCAAAACATCATCATAAGACTTCAAAAATAGTTATGAAACAAAGAATAAGTAATACATACAATCAGTGTCAATATGTATGCTGAAGCATAAAATGGAAGCCAAAAGAAGGAAAAAGCACTTCAAATCAGCATCTTTAATTGCCTAATATTCTTCTCAAAACTTTACTTCCTTGAAAGTAACAACTTCAAATCATCAACCAATCACAATTCACAATTACTACTATCAAAAGTAAAGCATTCCAAATAGCAATTTAACCCCTTCTCAATTCTCAAGAGGGATAATCATGACATCCGCAACAAACTTGTCAAATAATCCCATAGTTCCATTGCGATGGGAGCCACATTACACTGAGTCACTGATAAGCCAGATTTCCAGCTTAAAATGCATGTTAACCCTATCATAAATTACAATCAAACCCGAGATTTGATCTTAGCATTAGCCCCATGATAGATGACCACTAACAAGGATTTCCAACCCTCCTACAACAGACTGATATTTTTTCACAGAAAGTACCCGCAAATAATCATTTATGTGTCCAAATCAAACTTGTAAGGAACCACTAAACCCATGTAGCATGGGTGTCCTTGGACCCAATTCGTACCCGTATCAGAACAACCCCAATTCTTCATACTAGGCCATACCCATTAACATCATTCTTTTAGATTTTCCGTTTTCAGACCATGCCCGTGTTCATTTCCGACACCACTCCCAAATTAATACAACCTAAGCCAAAACAATTAATTAAAATTTTCATCAAACAAAAATTTCCCAATTACAATTTTACAATCACATTCAAATTTCAATCAATTTAGCCTTAAAATCGCAGATCATTCAAAAAACTAAGTGACCAACTAACAAGTAATAACACTCCAATTAACATCAACCAAAATGATTAAAAAAGAAAACAAAAAAAATGGGAAGTAAGGTTGTAGAGTACCTTGATTAAAGCAAGTAACAAGAGTCCAAAGGAGTTGTGGTGAGAAACAGAAGAAACAAGTTGAGGGAGAAAAAAAGGACCAGGAGTTGCATAAATTTGAATAAGAATACAAATTGAAACTTTATGTGGTGTTATTGTGAATGAACTTCGTTGTTGCTTCAACATAGTTGCCATTGATATGATTTCCGTTTTGTTTGAGATAATTAATTAAGGAAGGAAAGCCCTAAGTATAAGTGAAACTCTGTGTTTCTGAATGGAAGATTGGCGCCAGCTTATTGATTTGATTTTTTGTATTTTTGAGGGGTGTTTTGGGTTAAGCTTCTCTAGTACAATAAAATAGATGTGATACGATTTAGGTTAAGGCCAACCCGAGGACCGTGCACCAGGGTGCAATCCTTATACCGTACTACCGGGAGCTAGTGGTGTTAGATTGGGTTACAACCCGTTGGGTTAAATGAATTGTCCTTGATCGAAACTGAAATGATTTGAGCGGAAAATGACTGAAACTGTTATTGACCGATAAATCAATGAATTGAACTAAATTGAACCTGAACTGAAAAATGACTCAAACTGAAACTAACGTGTACAAAACCCGAAAAAAGGACTAACCAAACTGAATTGAACTAAATATTAAACAACATGTTTGATCTTTTGACCTAACCCAACCTGAACTGAACTGATATGACCCAAAACTCAATCTTATGTCAATCAATCAATCTACCAAGCACAGCCTTAATCCCAAAATAATAGGGGTCGGCTACATGAATCAAAATTAATCATTCTATGTGGTCATCCACATAACTTTTCCACCTTCATCCCCTGCTATCGAGAACCTCATTCTCTTGTAAATCTAAAAGCCTCATATCCTTTCTTACCCCTTCCCACCAAGTCATTTTTAGTCTCCCCCTACCTCGTTTGAGAACTCCATGATCCCACCCTTCCACTCGTCGCACCGGGGCTCCCTCAGGTCTCCATTTCACATGTCTGAACCAACGCAAGCGATTCTCCCTTAATTTACTTGTTATGTCTGCGACCCTAATTTTTCGACGTATTACTTCATTTTTGATTCTGTCCCTTAGAGTGTTCTCGCACATCCATCTCAACATCTGCATCTTCGTAACTCCTATTTTTTGAATGTGCTCCTTTTTGTAAGCCCAACATTTTGTACCGTAGAGCAACACTAGTCTTATGGCAGTCCTATAGAATTTCCCCTTCAACTTTAATGGGATGTTTTTGTCACATAACACTCTCGTAGCTGGTCTCCATTTAAGCCACCCAAATTTAATACGATATGTCACATCTTGGTCAATATCACCATTCTTTTGGATAAATGACCTAAGATATTAAAACATTCCTCCATATCTAGGGTTTTTCTATCCAACCTTACCAGTTACCACTGCATCACTTACCCCCTCTGATTTTCAAAGCGGCATTCCATATATTCCGTCTTACTCCGACTTAGCTTAAACCTTCTAGATTCCAACATTTGTCTCCATTGCTCTATTTTGGCATCAACCCCCTCTTCAGTTTCATCCGCCAATACGATATCATCCACAAACAACAATAAATTTATATTTTACCGTGTATTAATTTGTAACTTAATAATTTCCTTTTAAAATTAATTAACGTAACACATTATATTGTATATTGGAATCAATATAAACTTAAATGTGTAAGCTTTCAAATATATTAATTAAATAATTATTTGTATGTGTCAATGACATGAAAATCAATTGGAAACACGATTAATATGAAGTATCAAGACATATTATTCAACCTAAAATATATCTTAAAAATTCATAATAAGGATATTTGTCACATAATTTTCAACTTTCATTCAAGAGACAAAATTAAAGTCCCCACGAGAATCCGAAATAACCCGATAATGACCGAAAAAAGACGAAGGCATCTTTCTAAGTTACTTTTACTTGACCGTTTTAGATTGAATTGAAAGTGATCTGACCATAATGGTCCAAGCCTGAGTTGAATTGTTCCTGAAGTAATAGTAAACTGTTTTGACTTACTCCCGAAACGGCTTGAACTGAATTGGATTGAACCAAAGGGACAATACGACCGCAGCTAAACTAAACCGATATGTCCCCAACCCGATTGGGTCAACCATAACCTGCACCGCCAACCCGAATTGACACCCCTACCGGGAGCATAGAACTATATCATACTCTCCCTACAAAATGCATCACTCCAATCCAAAGCCTATATATACCCCATTTTTTCCCTAGAAATTTTTGCATTTTCTCTCTCATATTTCAGATTTACTTTCTCTCTCCTCTCAGATTCATAACAAATTTTTTATAAAAATCAACAACAATGGAAGATTCAACGATCAATAGTTCAACAATCAAAGAAATAGACAAAAAATTTCAGATCATAAACGATTTCAACAATCAGGTATTTTGTATTGTTGTTCATGAATATTACTTTATTATAATTACTAGAAACAAAACATAAACTTAAAATTTCATGAAATATATATTATACTAACAGTAATTGTATAATAGTAATATTAATTTATTTAGCATGAATATTACATTCAATAGTGATGCATAATCAATTATTTAGTAATATTCATATTTTCTACAGTTAATATTCATATTTTGTACTATAATATTCATATTTTGTACTGTAATATTCAAGTACACCAACTCAAAAATTGTGAATGAAGCTGATAAATCATAGTTACTAGGCATGAAAGTTAAAAACAACGATGAAGGTATCGATTTATACAACAACTACGCATTCAAAAAGGATTTAGTATCAGAAAAGATAAGACAAGGACTAGAAAGGACGGAAGCTGGACAATGAGAAGATATGTGTGTTCAAATGTTGGAACAAAGGATGAAGCAGAAAAGAGACCAAAAACATACGATAAATTGAATACCCGAACAAATTGTAAAGTATTTGTGCAATTTCATATAGATATAAAACAGGTGATTGGATATGTGTGAGACGTAATATGCAACACAATCATATTATGATCCCAATCGAGAAAAGACATCTATTTAGATCGCAGAGAAAGATAATAGACGATCAATTGCAATTCATCAGCACATTAAAAGCAAGTGGAGTTCATGTAGCAGATGCAATAAGAGTAATGAAGAAGGAGGCAGGAGGCTCACTAATGGTTGGATTCTCTAAAAGAGATGCATACAATAAATTACAAGCAAGAATGGTTGCAAACAACTAATCAAATACTTTGCACAAAGGTATATGATATGAATATTATGTATAACACATATGAATATTATCATATAAACACATGAATATTATGAAATATTTATGATTATAACATAAATATTTCTCATGACGAATATTATGTATATTTTTATGAATATTATTCTTTACAAAATGTATATTATTAATAAGTTATTGAATATTACCATTTGCAGGCAAGCAAATGAAGTAGACTTCTTCCATGAATTTGAACTTGCTGATGATGGCACATTAATAAGCATCTTTTGGAGAGATACGAAAATGAAACGAGATTATGAGGCTTTTGGAGATCTTTTGGTGTTTGACACTACATATAGAGCTAAAAAATATGACATGATTTATGCACCGTTTGTTGTAATTAATAACCATTTTGCCAATGTCATGTTTGGAATTGGATTTTTGTTCAACGAAAAGATTGAAAGCTTCATTTGGTTGTTTGAGTCCTTTCTAAGCACAAATGGTGGAAAGCATCCAACAACAATTATGACAGATCAATCTGCTGCAATGGCTGCTGCTATTTCCATAGTATTCACGTCAACAAAATGCCACAGACTATGCACATGGCACATTGGTAAAAACTCACACAACAACATACCTCACCTCAGAGCTTATGAAGGATTCAATAAATTGTTCAACTATTTGCCCAAGTACTGTGATACTGTTGATGAATTTGAACACTCTTAGCTCAGGTATTTCTTTAATTTATCTCAGTATTTATTTAATTAAATTCAATATTACATGTATAGTTGATGAATTATATAATATTCAAAACAGAATGTAATATTCAAAACTGTACATGTAATATTCAATGTGTAACATGTAATATATAATATCAAAAAGTATGATATTCTATATTATTTATTTTGTTGATAATAAATATTACAAATAAAGAATGATGAACGTAGAGTAATATTCAATACAATGCATGTAATATTCAATGTACAGAATGTAATATTTATTATAAAAAAAAGAGTAATATTCTTCATTTCTTTAATCATAATGCAGATACAATACAATTGTGCTGACAACGAATCGCTAAACAATTTGTATCAGATAAGACATAAGTGGTGTCCCGATTTTAGTAAAGACTATTTTTCTGGAGGAATACTGTCTTCAGAAAGAGGTGAAACAATAAATAAGTTTGTTTCAAAGAGACTAACAAAGACACAAGGACTATGTGACTTTTATAACACATTCCTTGATATTATTTTTGGTTGGAGAAGTAGGGAAAATGGTAAAGACTTCAGATGCATGGAAAGCAATAGACATTTAGCTTATGCAAATATCAACATCCTAGAACATGCTCGTGAGATATACACTGGTGAAAAATACAAAAATTTTGCAGAAGAATTTGTCAAGGGTACAACATGCAACAATGAGATCGATGAGTAAGATAGCTCTCCAATTCTTTATTACTATGTTCGGATCGGAGACCAAATGTAGATAAAATCAAACACCATGTTGGATTTGACAAATCTACATCAAAATTTAAATGTACATGCAAATCCTTTACTAAAACAGGTAACTTGAATATTATATTGTATTTTAATGAATATTATATTTGACACGATGAATATTAAGTCATGATATAACTAATCTTTATGAATTTTATGTAACATGAATTCTTTGCTTCTATTCCCTTCGTATTTACCATATTCACAACGTAGAGAGGATTCCTCAAGAATATATATCGAAAAGATGGTGTAAAACAACATTGAGTTTCAATACTCATCAAGAAGAAAACCGTAATGCAGAAAAAATTGTTCAAGGTTCAGTTTGGCGAGCTCAAACACTCATATTTCTTGTATACTTGATAACTTCGTGCCAAAATATACAAATATGTAGAGATGAAATTGATGCTGATTTGAAGTTGCTAAAGGAAAGAATAGAAAGCATGAGAGGCGCTATAGATTTTGAAAAAAAACTGGATGAAGAAATAATTGATCTGTCGGAACTATCAATCAAGGTAATAATAAATATTACATTTTGTTTTTAAATATATTAAATAATTTATGAGGATTTTTTAATATAATTGCTAAGCATGATTGCAGGTATTGCCAATAGCAAAGAAGAAATATAAAAAAAAATTTAAGTCCAAAAGGAGCAATAGAAGAAATAATTAAAGCAAAAGCTTGAAGAAAAAGGGTTGGAATATATGTTGATGAAACAAAGAAAGAGATTCAAATATCAGTTAAGGTAAGATGGAATATATTATATATTGTTTTTTGAATATTAGAATAGTAATAAATGAATAATACTTAACTATATTTGTTTCCTATGCAGCATTTTGATCCAGAAGCCGTCTCTTTTATACATCCCATAGTCCCAAATACAGGCCCAATACAACAGATGCAAAATGAAGAACAACAAAATACATCATCAACAGCTAAACAAACACAGCGAAGAGGCAACAATTCAGAAAAGAAGAATAATCCCAACACAAAGATTCAAATTTAGGTAATTCAATATTATAACATGAATATTTACTATTATTTAATGAATTTTACATTATCAAGAATGAATATCACTTATTAATTAATATATTAATTTTTTTTTATTTTCAGAATATGAGTACAAAAACTAACACTCAAGCTGCAAATAGTAATCCTCCAAAACCAAATCCTATTCCTATGCAAAACTTTCATCAGGTACAATGAATTTTATCTTCATAAATATAAATATCACTTTGAAACAAAAATGAATATTACTAATGAATATATATACGTAGGGTTTCAATCATGGTCTAACACAAGGAAGCCGTTAAGCAACAACAACAAACAACAGAAATTCACAAAATTGCCATATGCCAACTCCTACACCAATGCAAAATTTACCTGAAGTATGATCAATTTTATGTTTCTTCAAAATCAATATCACATTACATGACATTCATAATAATACTTTTCTTTTTTCAGGGGCTTAACAAATGCAATAGGTTTCCAAATTCCTTGTCTAATTCCAGTCTACAATTTTAATCAGGTTTGTTGAATTTTATATATATTCATAATGAAAATTAGATTAAAAAAATTCTAAAGAGGTATATTTTTATAATTTCCAGGGTTTTAACACAAAGATTCAATCATGAGCCAAGAATTGCCACAAACAACACAAATCAAAGAGTTATACAAGCCTGAAACAAAAGCCGTGCATTCTCAAATGAAGCAGATAGAGTCGATCCATACTTTCATACTTTATTTTCTTATTTTAAGACTCAAAAATGATGTAAGAAAAAATTCAAAGTACAGAAAATATTATTTTGAAATAACAATTTTTGTATTGGATTTAGTGAACTCTATATTGATATAGCGTCCATTTATATTTACTTAATTGATATATATAGAGTTGATTTATAGTAACACTTTATTTTCTAGTTATGATATTCAATTAAAATAATAGCTTGAACAAGATGCATGTTACTATACAAATACTGAATATTACACATAATAAATTAAATACTACACACATAAAAAGTTGATATCAAAAAAACATAACAAAATAAATTAAAAACTAACACTTTGAATATTAGTTTATATATCATGAATATTATACACAACAATAATATTACTATAAAACAAAATAAGTATAAAGGGTTAGGAGTTAATGTGTTACATAAACAATAGTAAGCAAAAATTCAAAAAAAAAAAAGTAGTACATCATCAACATGGAAATTGATTAATAAGGATCAAAATAAGTAAGTATTACATTCATCAATTTTGAAATTGATAAAAAAGGACCAAGTTCACTAATAACTATTTCGATAAAACTAAAACTAGTACATTGATTAACTTCATTCACCTTAATAATATGCATACATAATGTTTTTAACAAAAATACACCAATCGAATTGTAAATTTATACAGAAATATTCATCTCTTTCTTGCTTTCACCATAACATCACTTTTGTATTGATTATTTCTATGCAGTAGCAATTCACAACAAATCCTAACTTTGAGCTTCAACAATGCATCTTCCTGAAATACATATAAAGGAAAGAAGAATATTACACACTGAAAGATGAATACTGCTCAAAAATAAAATGAATATAACTTAAATATATACAAAACCAAAACAACTTACAACATTAATGTGTTTGAAATCACAATCAAAATCTGCATCTTCGCCATCATATTTTTCCATGTGATGCATCAAATAAACACCACAGTTAAAAACATCAGTGGTGTTTCTCCAAGATATTGTCACCAACACCAAAATTTGTTATTGACTTGACATATTCAAGAGTACCCTTAGACTTCATAAGCTTAGAAATAATAAAAAGCTATAATAAAAGAGAATATTAAATTTTTAAATGTCCAATATTATACAATCAGTTTAAAAATATTATAGAGAAAAACATGAATAATACCACTTTGGATGGCAGTTCACCATATTTGTCATTCAATTTAATACCCCTTTCTAACTTTCTGTTGTCAACAACTTTGATGCAAAAGTCATCAATGTAGATACACATCAAGTAAAAGTGCTCAGCATTCCAAATAGGAAAATAGAACTACAAACAAAAAGGAAAGAAAAAAAGAGAGTATGAATACAGTGCATTGCATTATGAGTTTTATATAGTATAAAATTGTATATTATATAAAATAAAATTGAATTTTATTACCTTTTTAATTGTAGAAATATTTTTAACTTTACACATCTTCAGCTCATCATTCATCTTATTCATACAAGTTTCTAATCTTGTCTCATCATTAGCATCACATTGCAGAATCTTATTTGTACAAAACAACAACTACAAAAAATACACATAATAAACCAGTAAACAATGAATGAAAATAAGAATAATTTAAAAAAAAAAAAACAAGAGTTAATATTAGTTATGAAAGGAGCTAAAGAAAAGTAAAAATTATCCTTGCGCTTGTCTTTTTCATTCTTCAATCCAACATTTAAACACCTCACCCTTGAATCAATAACACAGTTCATAACCTTCTCAGAATCACTCATGGTCTGCATATCAGACCTATTGATAGTATTATCACCATCAAAATACAACGGCTCATTGAAATTGGAAGAACTGAATATTAGATTTTGAAATTTATATATTACTTGTAAAAAACATGAATATTAATAAATTTAAAAAGAAAACTAACAGATCATCTCCAACAACAAATGCATATTGCATAGTCTCCAAGTTTTTAAACATATCTTTGCATCTAACCATGAAAGGTGATTCAAAACTAAAAGGAACATGATGACTTCTCTTAGATCAACCAACACACCTACAAAAATATGAATATATATATATATATTAGCTTTAAAAAAATGAAAATTATACATCAAAATATATATATATATTAGCTTTTTAATAAATTAATATAAGTGCCTACCTATCAATATCAACTGTTTCCTTCTCCAAAACCTCACTTCCATCAACTTCTTTGTTCTTATCCTCAAAATCACTTGAAGGTACATAATTTACCAAAAAATCAGCACTTGTTTTAACTTTCACAATGGGCACTTGCTCTTCATTCTCATACAACTTAACAACATCACATGTGTTCTCAAAGACAAATGTCCTCAATGACAAACTAGGGTTCACAGTAGTAGGAGTAAGAGAACATGGAGTTAATAATTGTTGAGGAGATAACAAAGGACTCTTGAATCTCAAACCAATATCATACGGATTCAAAGGATCAACATCATTCTTCTCAACAACATATATACTCCTATTGAATTAACTTCACGATAAAAAAAATTCTCTATTATATCCACCTCACTAAGGAAACTAGCACTCTCATGAACCTCTTGGCTTTGACTCAACAACGAATGAATTCGAATACCTTCTCTAACCCTCTCATTCATAAATTCACCAGCTTGTTTAGCTATCGTAGTTTCAGGAATTAGCTTTTCAGCTTCCTCAATCAGTTGACCAATCTTGGTTATGTGAGGTATTACAATCTTCAGCTCATTAGAAAATTCAGTTATAAGTCTCTGAAAATATAATGGAAATAGATAATGGATATTACATATCATAAATTGAATACAACTTATTAAATTGAAAAGATAAAACTAAAACCAAGAATGAATATAACAAGCAGAACATTACGTACAATATAAAGAATACTTCATAATAATTATAAACATTTAAAAAAAATATCTTTAATCAACCATCAATATCTTGATTATTAGAAGATGCATCTCTCTCAGCAGCACCCTTGGAGTTATTATTCTGACTCTCACTAATAGCCCCAGGCTTAGAAATTCTCTCAGGGACAAAACCTCTTCCAAAACCCTCGGCTTCTTCAATAGCAGATCTATTAGCCACGTCTCTTGACTCTATCAAAATAACAAAGCTGCTAGGAACAAATGAATATTAGAAGCAACACTACAACACAATAAACAAAAGAAGTCAAGGAAACAAGAACAAATATAAAATTAAATCAAAGCGAATACTAAGAGATATAAAATAAATATTACATACAAGCAAAGTGAATATCATAAATCGAAGAATGAATATCATAAAAAATTTATAATATGTAAAAAAAGAAAGAAAGCTTACTTTTAAGAAAAAAAGTGGCCCTATAAAATAAGACTTCTGCCCCTTAAAGTCACTAGCAACGTCATTTAGATTATCAAAAGTAAACTTGCACCAATTCAAATGTGGAACAAGTTGCAAATCCATTATAGAATACACAAATGTGAAATTCACATTTGAGCAAGTCTTTGAACACAGCAAGCAGTTCACAACAATCACAACGAAATTCAACACAAAAGTCTCATTACAAGAAGTGCCTTTATTCTCACCAAAATAATAATTAAGCATCGTATTCAACATAGGACTACCCTTATGACGTTCTAAACCTCAAAAGGCCATCCAATCTCCTAAAAACTCTTTGAACTCATCAGTGTACATAGTCCTATGAGGTTGAATAATAGGGATTTCAACTCTAGAAATTCCGAAAACCAATTCAATGTCGTCCTAAGTCACTTCTACTTTATTATGTTAAGTCAACAAAAGGCTACAACTATCAAGATCATATGAAGAAACCAAATCAAAATCAAATTTTGAATAATTATGTTTTGCAGCAACACTCAATGATAAAAGTGGAGAAAATCCAGTTGATGCAACTTCTTTTTGTTCAGGGATAAGACATTGGACAAAGTCATAAAACTTCCTTTCACCACCTATAACTCCAGCCTTGGACTTCGGTTGATTAACCTTCGGTCGCTTAGCCTTCACAAACTGAAAGATGAATATTATACAAAAACAAAATGAATATTACTTAAAATGAAATAGATATTGAAATTAATAAAAAGAATTTTATTTTTACAAAATATTACCATTACTTCCTTCCCTTTATCTTTCACAGCCTGAAAAATGAATATTATACATAAAAAAATGAATATTACTTGCAATGAAATAAATATTAGCTTTAAAAATTAAATATTGAAAATGTTAAAAAGAGTATTAAATAACACAAACTGAATATTACCATCACTTGCTTTCCTTTCTCCTTAGCCAAAGTTGGATCATTACCCTTAATAGCCAAAGGTTTAAGTTTCAAAACACACTCAATATTAGGCTTAATAGCCAAACATTTAGAATTTGAGACACGTTGAGCAGCTTCTTCAACAGCTACGATTGTTCTCTACACACTTGCAACCTTCTTCTCAACAGCATCATAAGTCTTTTTTAACACTAAAGAAAACTTTGCTGCATCACTTTTCTTTTCTGCAGCATCACGCTGAACTTCACGCTTGGTTCTCTTCTGCAATTCTTTCTTAGAAGCAACTTGCTTTCTTTTAACAGGCTTCGTTGAAGTTCCAACGCCACATTCTTCCTCAAGAGGAACACAAGTACCTTCAGAAGCATTCAATCCTGAGAATTGATCGGCTTTCCGTTTCCTATTACAGAATAATAAACATAAACATAAGAACAAACGACATTGAATAATTATAACATTTCAAAAATATACATATCATAGCAAGATAAAAATAAAATTAGAAATATACCTGCTATAAGTATAAGTAGTTCCAGGCTGGGAGTCTTTATGCAATTTAAGTTTGATAATCAAGTTGGACTTTAGTCTAAAATGTACCTTATTACTAAATAAAACTTCGAAAATACAAAACAACATTGATATAAAACTATAAAAGAATAACTACAACAAAACACGTAGTAACCTAATAATGAAATGAATATTATTAATAAAAAAGTAAATTAAACTAATTATAAACACTAGGTAGATAGAACAAAATGAATTTTGCTCTACATATGTTGAATATTACACATAATAAAATGAATATTATCAAAAACTTTTAAATAAAGAATATATCAAATAATTGTTAACAATTGGCCGAAATAATTGAACTTTGCTGTACATATATTGAATAATACACACAATAAAATATTACACACATAAAATGTGAAATATAAAAAACAGAACAAAATAAATATAAGAACAAACAATTTGAAAATTACGTTTTATATTTCGAAAATTACACTTTAAATATGGAATATTACTCAAAATAATAGTTCAATTGAAAAAAAGAATATTACAAAAAAAAAAACTGAATATAGCACCAAAATAAGTGAGCATAACACATACTCTTCTGCTTTAGTTTGATTAATATCATGCAATACATTATTCACAATTTCAGTTGCAGAATCAACAACCACATCATTATTCTTCTCCTTCTTCTTCACAAAATTTGTCAACAATTCACCAGTAGAAGATCTACAACAACAAGCACACAAAACTACAAAAAAAAAAAAAACCTAAAAACGAACATGATTTAATGAATTATACATAAAAAAGAATTGAAATTACTTTTCTGAAGAAGCTTTGCCTTCTACACTACTTGAAATTCTGCAAAAACAACACATGCAAACAATTTCAAACAAAATTACAAAAATATAACCATAATATCAGGAAAAAAAACTAACAAAAACAAAAATTCTTACAATTGTTCTTCATTATTCTTCTTCGCCATTAGAAAATCAACTTCAAAATGTAATTTAAAGGACAAAATAAAAACAAAATAGCCAAGAAAATGTAGAAATTTAAACTGATTTGAAATGAGGAAGTTATAAGATTTAGAGAGAGAAAGTCAGAATGCAGAAATAGAAAGTACAATAAAATTGAATGTAGAGACAAAGGTTATATATATATTTTTAAAAAAAGCCAAACGTTGCGAGTGATAAACTCTCACACGCAGCGCGTGTCACTCACGCGCTTGGGAGTATAATTGGGTTTGTGCTCCCAGGAGCATATAATAAGTTGTGCACCAGGGTGTATATCAGCTCATATGCACCTGTTTTTTCCAAAATAAAACTTTAAGTGTTTTTTATAAACCATTAAAGCAATTAGAAAACAATAATCTTTCTATACAAAATAATATCAAATATAATACAATAAGAAACTTTTATAGAACATTAACTATTGCAAAACACTAGTCTAGTATAAAAGAACATAACATAAAAAAAATTAAGTAATAATAACATAACATATAGAATATAAAACATTTGTATACATACATACATACATACATACATACATACATACATACATACATACATACATACATACATACATACATACATACATACATTTATAAATATGTTGTTATTGTTATGAAAATATTGTGGACGTCATTATATCCGTAAATTTCCTCAAAGAATATGCCTATTGAATGTACCATTTGAAAGTATTGTACCCCTTGAATGTTATAACCATATGTATATATTTATATTATGTATATGATGTTGTAATAATAATAATAATAATAATAATAATAATAATAATAATAATAATAATAATAATAATAATAATAATAATAATAATAATAATAATAATAATAATAATACAATTGTCATTCTCTTCCTACTCTCTATATTCTCTCTATATTCCTATTTTATGATTACTTTCATATTACGTTATCAGCACGGATTCTCTACCCAATAATTAAGAAGATTTTCAAAAGGGAATTGTAGAAGGAAATTATCAATCATCATCGATGTAAGTTTCATTTTTACTAATTATCTTCCTATTGTAATTTGTGATTATCATGTTATTCTTAAATTGATAGAGTAATCACGATATCATTGTTGCGTTTTAATTTTTGCATGGCCTAATTTTACTTGATTTCTTGTTCTGTGAAAGTTTTGATTTTGACGGTTAAGTACTATTGCATGGGAATGCATGGTTTAATGCATGTTACTTCTTATTGGTTTAGCATGGTATTTTTTCACTTCGTCATTTTATTGATTATGTTCTGTTTTCATTAATTACGGCAAGATGCATTGCATGTCTGTAAATTTTATGCGGTTGTGGTTATTTTTGCATGAAAGGGCACATGTACATGGCAATTGCATAATGCAGGGAAAGTTGCATGGAAAATTTACATGGCATCTTTACTTTTAATTGTGCATGTATGCATTTAAAGTCACAATAAACAATGTTTTTTTTGTTGTATATGGTCATATAGGTGATATAACACAAACTTAGTAATTTGATATTACTTTCAAAGTGTCGGTTTGACAAATTTTTGTAAGAGTTTTATTGCCAATTTTTTTTGTAGATTGAAATTGATAACTTTTATCTTACTAAAGATAAAGTCCATGACATAATAAATACGTGATATATGGTATATATTCTTTCTACATTTTATTTTGTCTTTATTTTTTAATATGTCTCATTTATGCTATTTTTCATTAATCTATTGTTAGTACAAGTAATGATATTATTATTATTTTAAACTAGTGAAATATATCGAATATTTGCAAACTTGAATTTGTGGCCCTTGACATTACCGGGAAGAATTATTTATCATGGGTGTTGGATGTTGAAATACATTTGGATGCAAAGGGCCTTGGTGAAACAATTAAAGAGGGGAATAAAGCAACAAGTCAAGATAGAGCCAAGGCTATGATATTCCTTCGCCATCACCTCCACGATGCACTAAAAACTGAATATTTGACCATAAAAGATCCACAAATCCTTTGGAATAGTCTAAAAGAAAGATATGATCATCAAAAGACGGTTATACTGCCAAAGGCTCGTTATGATTGGTTACATTTGAGATTACATGATTTTAAATCCGTTAACGAGTATAATTCAGCTATGTTTAAAATTACATCTCAGTTGAAAACTTGAAATTATGCGGAGAAAAGATAACATATGCTGAGATGTTGGAAAAAACATACTCCACTTTCCATGCAAATAATATTGTCCTGTAGGCACAATATCGGGAAAAATGATTTAAAAAATATTACGAATTAATATCTTGTCTTTTGGTGGCTGAACAAAATAATGAGTTACTCTTGAAAAATCATGAGTCCCGTCCTACTAGAGCCACTCCATTCCCTGAAGCGAATGTGACAACCACTGTAGACCACACCGGCAGTAGTGATCATACTCGTGGTCGTGGCCGTGGATATGAACGTGGACGTGGACGTGGATATGGTAGAGGTCGTGGAGGTTATTTTAGATACTCAACATCTAATTGGAAATGGAATCGTAATGATAGTAAAAATGAGAAAACGAAAGAAGAGGAAGTAACTAGTATTTGTTATCGTTGTGGTGGAAAAGGACATTGGTCACGCGTGTGTCGCGCACCAAAGCGTCTTGTTGCATTATATCAAGAATCATTAAAGCAATAAGGAAAAAAAGTTGAGACCAATCTTGTGATTGAAGATGGCAATGGCGACTTTAATAATGATTATTTAACTCACTTAGAGGTTTCCGATTTCTTCACCTCCCAGGAAGGGAATAAATAAACTCCCATGATTTATGTTTGATCCCTATATAATATAGTATGTGTGTTAAGTGTGTTAAACTATGGTTGTATTTTATTACATTATTTAGCACTTTATTGTATTTAGTTGTGAAACTTATGATTGTAATATGGTTTAATTTACTCTTTAAATACTCAGTGTTAATGTTATATTCTTATTTTATGATTTAAATCTTATTTTAATTTATGTAATATATATGTATAGTGACACAATATTATATTTTCTTGAAGAATACCCTTCAAGTTTATGTAGCACATAATGGTGAAGAATTATGCCTTGTAGATAGTGCAACTACTCACACAATACTAAAAAATAATAAATATTTTACTCAGCTAAATATGAAGAATATTAGTGTGAGTACTATTTCTGGTAGTACAAATATTATAGAAGGCTCTAGAAGAGCACATATAATGTTACCTTCGGGAACAAAATTCGATATTGTTGATGCTTTGTACTCTCCCATGTCTCAAAGGGATTTGCTAAGTTTTAAAGATATTCGCTATAATGGCTATCATATTGAGACATTGAGTAAAGGAAATGACGAGTTCCTTCAAATTATTAGTATAACTCAAGGTATTAAGCATATTTTAGAGCAATTACCTGCTTTCTCAACTGGTTTGTACTACACAACAATAAATTCAGTTGAAAGTCATAATTTAGTAAAACAGAAGTTTACTAATGATTTTATTGTTTGGGACGACCGGTTAGGTCATCCCGGTTCGATTATGATGCGAAAGATTATTGAAAATTCATGTGGACATCCATTAAAAGGCCGACTTATTCTTTCGAATAAATTTTGTGTTGCTTGCTCAAAAGGCAAACTAATAATTCGGCCTCCACCAGCTAAGTTAAATTTTGAATCTATTAACTTCTTGGAACGTATCCAAGGGGATATATGTGGACCAATTCATCCACCATGTGGACCATTTAGATATTTTATGGTTCTAATCGATGCATCGACTAGATGGTCACACGTATCTCTGTTATCAACTCGTAACATGGCATTTGCGAGATTGCTTGCTTAATTAATCAAATTACGAGCACATTTTCCCGATACTCCTATAAAGACTATTCGTCTTGATAATGCTGGTGAATTTACATCTCAAAATTTCAATGATTATTGTATGCCCATAGGAATAAATGTTGAGCATCCAGTAGCACATGTTCATACACAAAACGGTCTAGCAGAATCATTAATCAAACGTCTACAATTGATTGCTAGACCATTGCTCATGAAGTCCAACTTCCGATTTTAGCTTGAGGGCATGCTATATTACATGCTGCATTATTAATTCGCATCAGGCCAACAAGCTATCATAAATTCTCCCCATCTCAATTGGTTTATGGTAAGGAACCAAATATCTCCCATCTAAGAATATTTGGATGTGCAGTTTATGTTCCAATAGCTCCACCACAACGCTCCAAGATGGATCCTCAAAGGAGACTAGGAATATATGTTGGTTTCGAATCCCCATCAATTATTAAATATCTTGAACCAACCACAGGAGATTTGTTCACTGCACGTTTTGCTGATTGTCATGTTTAATGAGTCAGTTTTCCCGAGTTTAGGGGGAGAAAAGAAACAGCTGGACCAAGAAATTAGTTGGAATGAATCACGATTATCTCATGTTGATCCTCGTACGAATGAATGTGAACAAGAAGTTCAAAAGATAATTCATTTATGATGTGAATGTTGATCAAAGAAAATCATCACTCACAATGGGATATTCTTATTTCGGTTTTCTCTAAAGCCAAGCACCAAGAAAATCGATCTAAGTCGAATAATTTTATGAACTGATTAAAGCTACGCACCCTCAATTCTTAAAACTATCACTAGTGGAAAAAATGGTTTTTGCTACGTCACATTTGCTGCGGTTTTTTGTGATTTTTTAAGAACCGCAGCAAATAGTCATCTATGATATGTTATGTAAATGTATTTGTTGCGGTTATAACCGCAGCAAATAACCCAATAAACATAATAAGTAGCCCAAGCCCAATTCACCACCCCACATATATATAAGATACACTTAACCTAATTTCATCATATTTTCCTCTCTAAATCTCTCATTTTCACGTCTCTCTCTTCCTCCCTCAATTCCACTTCTCTCTCTTCCTCCCCATTTCGCCTGACCTTCCTCCCTCCTTTCCACGTCTCTTCCTCATTTTCTTTTCCTGTCTCTTTCTCTTAATTCTGGTTTTTTTGTCCTTCTCTCTCTAAAAAAAAAAAAAAAAAGAGTAAGTGTAATCCCCCGCATTTTTAAGACTTTATATTATATTTTTATACGATTATAATATATAGTTTTATGAATTTCGGAAAATAAAGTCTATTTATATTTTATGGCTTAAAATAAATTATTTTACAAAAGGTTTTATTAGAAATAGTAATTATTTTTAAAGGAGGTTTTGAGTATATAAATTTAATTTTCAAAAATAGCAAAAAATAATTATGGGTTTTATTTTAATTATTTTCGGACCATATTAGGCCCAAAATGGGGTATTTTC
>PYUH01000219.1:858343-903244 GCA_016808085.1 Suaeda aralocaspica
ATTTCATCATATTTTCCTCTCTAAATCTCTCATTTTCACGTCTCTCTCTTCCTCCCTCAATTCCACTTCTCTCTCTTCCTCCCCATTTCGCCTGACCTTCCTCCCTCCTTTCCACGTCTCTTCCTCATTTTCTTTTCCTGTCTCTTTCTCTTAATTCTGGTTTTTTTGTCCTTCTCTCTCTAAAAAAAAAAGAGTAAGAATGGGAGGAGCAGCAGGAAGACTACCAACATGGAAAGAAAGAGAAAATAACAAAAAACGAGAACGAAGAAGACGAGCCATTGCTGCTAAGATCTTTACTGGTCTCCGTGCTCAGGGTAACTTTAACCTCCCTAAACACTGTGATAATAACGAGGTTTTGAAAGCTCTTTGTCGTCAAGCTGGTTGGATTGTTGAAGATGATGGCACTACTTATCGCAAGGTTTTTAACCTACTCTTTTTCTTTTTTTTATTAGATTTGCTTTTTTTTCGATTTCTTTTCTAAATTTAATTTGAGATTTTTCGGATTGTTGTTGTTGTTATGCTTGTTTTCGAAGTTTCAAACAACTTTAATTTTGTTATTAGTTTGATTTCGAATGGTAATTGATTTCTGTGTTCGTATTTTGATTTTTGTTATGGTTCTCGCTGGTTTGAAGTTCGATTATCATCGTCTTCTAATTTTATGTTTGATTCTAGTTTTAGGGTTTTTGATTTAGATTTTAGGGTTTCTGATTTTGTGTTTGATTCTGAATTTTAGGGTAATTTCGGAATCTAGGGTTTCTAAATTAGGGTTTTACTTCGATTATAGATTCCAATGCACCATGGACGCTAATTGATTAGGTTTTACTCTCTTACTGGCTTATTTCAAAGTTTCCAATTCAATCTTTTTAGTACTTGATATAATGTATGATTCGAAAAATATAAATTCTTTGGAAATATTTGACTTGAATTATAAATTAATTTTCAATTTCTGACAAAAATTAACACTTGTTTCCTGAATTTTTATTTTATTTTTTATAATTGTTTCCAATTAATTCTAACACAGAGGCAGAACATACCTTACGAAAAGCGGGAGTTTCTCAAAGATGCTCTAAAGAGGTAGAGATCTCTCGATTTCCCTTTTTCTGTAGTAACTACCTTACGAAAGCCATTTCATATTTCATTTAGTTTACATTGCTGAAGTTTTGGTTTTCATTTTAGTTTATACTTTATTGTATGAGAATGTCTTAATTTTCCATTATATTTATTGCAGTAATTCTTCCTTATATTTATTGTAGCGGATGAGCAATGTCTTGCTTATATTTTGTTTCAGTGCTCAAGAGGTTTCTGATGATTTTTGATCTTCACACAAATTGGCCTTGCTGCCTGTATGTTTTGCAGGTAAAGTGGATGTGATTGAGAATGGAGGTTTCCAGTGTTGGGGACTTATGAAGCTTTTATTCTTCCTTTATTCAATGTCAACAACCAGTGTTAGTAACAAGGTTCTTTGTTTCAATGTTAACAGCCTGTTTACTAGTGAACTACGGGCAAATTAGGCCTGAATTGTACCTGAAGCTGGATACCCCAAACCTTACTCACTTCAAAACTGACTTGTCTTGGACTTACCTCACCTGTGAGGCCATGATTAATAAATAAATTCCATCAATTTTATTGATTTCTTGTCCACTATAAATTTTTAATCTATTTTAATTTTCAAAAACTATCTTTAACACATATTCATTGACGAAAAGAGTACTTGCCAACATAGCAGATTAGCAGCAGGCTAAATACGACACAGCTAAACCCAAATCCCAATGATGCATTACTTGAGTATGTCCTCAACTTAATCAAGCCAATTTGCAGCTAATTCAAAGAGTTCAGTTACTTGAAACGATGATGCTTTAGGACACGATCGCATAATTCTTCTGTTTTTCACACACACACACATTCATGTTCATTTACTTATTAATGTTATCGCAAATTCACAATGACTAACCATAATATTGCCAACATACAGAGGTCCAAGATGGGCAAGTGCCAATTTGGGCATTTTTATATGCATGCAATGTTCTGGGATCCATCGAAGTCTCAGAGTGCACATCTCAAAGGTATATTCTTTGTAAGTTGTTGTTTGGTTGATGTGTTTTACTTTAATTGTTATTTTTTTATTTTTTTTTTGTTTTAAGTACAACAAATGTTTTTTTAGTTAGTTTTAGACTTTTAGTCTATGCCTGATTACTTGTTGGCACTTTCTAACCTATTATTTAGGCTCCTAACGTTTTTCCTGATATCCTTGCTATCTTTAGTGGTTTCACAATAAAGTGCTCTTGTTCTCTTGCTTCGTACATGATTATCTTTACCTGATAAAACCAAACTAATATCTTACAGTATTAATTGAGGACAATCATGTCCTTTATTCTGAGTTTATCCTGATGCAGCCATAGTTTATATAGTTGTCGATGTTGCTGTATGTTAGAATATCTCTGAGCCTATGCTAACTATTACTATTACCTTCTGGTTAGGGATGTGTTATGTCAAAAATTGGGGGTGATTGTAATCCAGACTGATATTCTGAGTTGGCTAGATTTTATTTCTTTCTGTTGTGCACATTTCAGGTTAAAAAGTCTGTTTTGAGTTCCCCCTCTCTATTTTTTCATGTCAGTGTTTTTGGATGGTCATTGAACCTCTCCATTGTAGCGTCACTGATCTTAGGTCTTTTCTTTTTTCTTTTTCTTCTTTTTTTTCTTTTTTTCTTTTCTTATTTTTTTCTTTTTTTCCTTTCCCGGGTGCTGGGTCTGTTTGAATACACAGGTGCAGGTTTCTCAAGGAGGCTTCTGTTAGAGCTTGTCCTAATGAATTTGGAAGGACTTGTTTGATTTTTTGTGGAGGTATGCTGCCCAGAGAGACTTTTGAAAAGATATCTTGAATCAAGGGGCTGATATTTTAGCAGTATTTTTTGTTTTTTTGCTTTATATACAAAGATTTATGGCCATCTTTCCTTCTATTGAGTTCACCAATGCTTGGTTATACCATATTTTCAAAACCCTTAATTATTTTGTATGTTTAAATTTTTTCTTTCTGCTGTATTTTTTTTGTGATAGAAGTGTAATTATATTGAAAATAATTGATTCTATGTATGTGTAACATTTCAGCTTCTAATTTTGCTTTAAAATGCAAAAAAAAAAATTTTATTTTTTTGGGTGCTTATTTGCTGCGGTTTTGTGAATAACCGCAGCAAAAAGTCCATTTTTTTGCTGCGGTTATTGCTGCTGCTCCAAGTGCCCAAATACCCCTAAAAAACCGCAGCAAAAATGGATTTTTTACTAGTAAAGCCTAAGCACTAACTCTTTAAAGATGTTCGAAAATTTCCACACACTCGAAAATTCCTCACATTCGAATTTGGTTCTTTTTGTAGAAAACAAATAAAACTTAAACAATAATGTTTATTGAATTCACTAATCTCCATTTCTACAAGCTAATGTTAAGATTATTTATAGTCATAATCATCAACAAAATCCTAACTAAACTAAGCTAAATTTACACGCATAACATTAGGTAAATTCACCCTAATCTAGTGACTCATCAATGACTCACAAGATAAGAATGCCACATCATCACTGCATGTCATGCAACTTGCTAAAATATCCTAACAAACTTTATCTAATCTAAAAAATATCCTAACAAACTTATTCTTACCTTGCTAATCAAGATAATCAACAAATTACAACCAGATTTACACAATAACAAGATTTACCCAAATCCCCCAAAAGATCGTCAAAATTGACGCAAGTCCTCCTAGTCCAATTTTGCGCAATTTTGTGGCTTTTCTTCAAAACTTCAAGAAACCTTTCAAGATTCGATCTTTTAATCAAGAAACCTTCAAGAAGTCATTTTCCATGTGTATAAGGCTGTAAATGATGATTTAATCACTTCAAGAATTAAAAGCCTAAATGCCTAAAATGAAAAAACCCTATCAAGTGAAGTGGGAAAAACTTATAGGAAAAACCATCTTATTCCCCTAATTACACCATTCTTTCCTTTGCTTCAATGATCAAGTATTTTCGTGTGTCACCATACACACCCATGATGATGTCTTAGAAGATCCCAAAAGCCTTGAATCCCCATAAGCCATGATTTCCCTCATACTTGCATCATTTTTAGAAGTCATTATCAAACCTTCGAAGTTATCACCTTGTTTCATATCAATTTACAAAGCTTAGCAAACCGATTGCCAGACGCTTTTACTGATCCAAAAAGAGTGACTAAGTCACATATTCCAGCTGTAAATACTCCAATTAAAATTGATGTCCCAGAAGGACGAAATGAAATTGTTAGTGAAATTAAAGCACGCCAGAAGCGTGGAATACCAATAGGTTCCAAAGATAAAATTCCTCGAAAAAGACAAGGAGTAAAGTTAAATGATGCCCAAATCGAGGAAGTACTTGATTTTGAGGAATCTCGAGAAGAAAATTTAGACATGACATAGGAAGAAAAGGTACCTGATAATGAAGATATTTCAACAAATCATGCCATGTTAGGAATTACTTGGAACCGAACTCAAATCGACGTCGATGATGTTTTTGCATACAGTGTAGCATTAGAAATTATGGATAATTATGATGATAAAAATGAGGATCATGAACCAAAGTCCATTGATGAATGTAGACGAAGAGATGATTGGCCAAAATGGAAAGAAGCAATTACAACAGAATTAAAATCTCTTGAAAAAAAGACAAGTATTTGGACCTGTAGTCCGTACACCTGAAGGTGTAAAACCAGTGGGATATAAGTGGGTCTTTGAGTGAAAACGTAATGAAAAGGGTGAAATTGTTAGATATAAAGCAAGGTTAGTTGCACAAGGATTCACACAAAGACCAAGAATTGACTATGAAGAAACATATTCTCTAGTGGTAGATGCAACAACTTTTAGTTTCCTAATTAGTCTGGCAATAAGAGAAAAACTTGACTTACGATTGATGGATGTAGTAACAGCCTATCTAAATGGCCCGCTGGATAATGAAATTTATATGAAACTCCTAGAAGGTTTTAAGTTGCCAAAAGCAACTGATTCAGGTTCTCGGGAACAATTTTCAATTAAACTGAATAGATCTCTTTATGGGTTGAAATAATCTGGGCGTATGTGGTATAAACGTTTAAGTGAGTACTTGTTGAAAGAAGGCTATAAGAATGATCCAATTAGTCCATGTATTTTTATAAAGAAATTTGGATCAGGATTTGTTGTTATTGTATTGTATGTTGATGATTTAAACCTTATTGGAACTCCCGAAGAAATTTCAGTAACAATGGAGTATTTAAAGAAAGA
The DNA here is from genome assembly GCA_016808085.1 of Suaeda aralocaspica. Classification (NCBI taxonomy): domain Eukaryota; kingdom Viridiplantae; phylum Streptophyta; class Magnoliopsida; order Caryophyllales; family Amaranthaceae; genus Suaeda; species Suaeda aralocaspica. Next base: position 863,622 of record PYUH01000219.1, read on the forward strand.
GTTTGAAATGAAAGATCTTGGCAAGACAAAATATTTTTTAGGGTTGCAAATTGAATACTTTAACAATGGAATCCTTGTGCACCAAACAACATACACACAAAAACTGATGCAAAGGTTTTATATGGATACAACACATTCGTTGAACAACCCAATGTTTGTAAGGTCACTTGAAGTGGATAAAGACCCGTTCCACCCTCGGGAAACTAATGAAGAAATTCTAGGTCCTGAAGTACCATATTTAAGTGCTATAGGTGCATTAATGTATCTTGCAAGTCATACTCGACGTGACATATCTTTTTCAGTCAATTTATTGGCAAGATTTAGTTCATGCCCTGCCCGAAGGCATTGGAATGGAGTCAAACACATACTTCTTTATCTTCAAGGTACAAAAGACATGGGTTTATTTTTTCATAATCTAGCCAAAGAAATGTGGACACCTAATTTAATCCCCGGTCCCGTGGTAAGACTCCATGATGAACAATAAAACCCACTTCTGTAGATTATTGGACAATTGATGTTATTGGACTTAATTTTACTATTTTTCTTAAATTACAAAATAACTTAAAAAAAAGCCCATTTACTTTATTGGATTTTTATATAAGCCCAATATTTGATTTATAAAAAAAAGAGGAAAAGAAAAACGAGTTTTAGCGTAGCACGACTCAGCAAGTCGCGCTGACGCAGCAGCATGACAAGCGAACAAGCGCTAGCTGCGCAGCGTGACAGCTTGTGTCACGCTGGCTGGTCAGCGTTACTAAACTTGTAACGCTACCTGGCCAGTGTGATAAAACCTGTTGCGCTACACATTTTTCTTATAAATACCCTTTTTTCTCCTCTAAAACGGCCTCTGGACATTCTCAAACTTCCAAAACCGATTCTCTTATTCTCCTAAACCTACTTTCTCTCTCTTTTTTCTCCTCTTCTCTTTACCGTTAAACTTTTCTCCATCAAATTATTTTTTTATTTCATTTCTAATAAATTAGCTTAATTTCTTATTATTACGAATTAAATTTGAAACTTTGTCCAAATTAATACTCGAAGAAACAATAATCAAGCGAGAAGTGTAAGTTTTCTGAGAGTCTTAAGTTAAACTTTATATATTGATTGTTGTATTTATTTATTTGTATATTTATTTCAATTTTTCACAATGTTTTTGTTAAAGGACTTAATTTGAATTAATTTATCACATTAAACTAAGATAATTGTTTTGGACAAATTGTATCATGCTAGGAACCTTGAATTAATCTTAACGACGATTTGACTAAAAATAATAGTAATTTTGTGTTAGGTTGCAAATTATTATTTTGTTGTTCTTTATATAACTTGTGTATAATTGAGAGAAACTAGTAATGGCCGCCTACGGGCTAATATGACGCACTTTGCCATATTAGTACCTTCACCCCCGAATCCAACCTTTGGTTCGTAAGATCATAACTTGGAGTCATCCCCATGGGATCGAAATAGTTATTCGTGCAATTTAGATTATCGTCCCGTNCTGCACAGTCAGCGTGACAAACTCTGTCACGCTACCACGCTAGCGCGACTGAAATTCCTGCGCTCCTGTTTTTTTGCAAAATACTTCTAAAAAAGTCCATTTCACCTTTCCTTAAGCCAATTTTTTAGGTCTAACTCGACCTATGGACGGTTTGGGGAAGGCGACAAAAAATTTTGGACCCTAAAATCCGGGGCCCCTACAGTGGCGACTCTGTTGGGGATATAAAAGAGGGTGAGACATGAAAATTTTCTCTCAAATTATACACTTTTTATATTTAGAACATTTGCATTTTTTTAGTCATATTGCATACATGTAACATACACTTGGCCTCCATGTGTTTGAAACATGCCTTAGGATTACCGTGATACTTCTACATTTCGGGGAGGAACTATTGACTTGGTGGGGCCCATGGTCTCTAAGCAACCGAGCAAGATAGAACCTTATCCCAACTACATCAATTTCTAAGCCGCCCATGGTACTTGGATGGGAGAAACTTCATATCTAACGATTATTATACCGCAAAGTGTTGGAGCACACTCCTTAGATGTAGGACCCTTTTGACTGACTGTAGTTTGACTGCATTATTTAAAAATTATTTGCTTCCCTTTTGTTTTATAAAGTTGCTTGTTTTGCTTTTTATATTTTTTGCATATGTAGATTTTTCTAGGTTTTCAAATCAATTTTAATCACAATATATTATTAGCTACCTAAATTAATTGATTACGTAAAATATTTTCCATAATTTTAAATTATATTCTTTGATATCATTTGATTGCTTGGAAGGTTTTTATGCACCAATATATCTATTTAGTTAATAAAATATTGTAAAAGATATTATAAATCAAATCCTTGATCTTCTTAGGATTTGATTAATAGAATCTTTGATTAAATAGAAACTAACTTATACACTTAACATTTATTAGAAAATTCAAATAATATTAACGATTTCAAAAATACTTAAATTTTTGAGATTTATAATATAATTCGAATCTTTTGGAAATTTACTAGTTTAATTTAGAATTTCAAATAATANTTTGGAAATTTACTAATTAATTCCTTTCATTTAGAATTTTATTAGTTTAATTCCAAATTTCTAATAAATCTAACTATCTCACTTTCCCTTGTATTATTTTCAAAAAATCAAACACTTAGAATAATTTTTTTTTTAAAAAAACTCAAAAAAAGAAAATCCATCAAGGTTAATTATGATATTTATATTTTTTTTATTTTTTCCTTATGGAGCTTCCCATCAATTAAACCTTGATTGTTATAACTCTAATGTTGATCTCGTTTCTTTTTTTGTCTTCCCTCATCATCTCTTTGTAAGGATCCAATAATGATAATCTGAAAATTACTAATTGCTTGACAATGCACGATTTTGATCAATGTTTTTAATGACTCACATACAAATAACATCATCACCAATCTTTCAAAAGTTTGGTCTAATAATAGGTTCATTTAGGCCTAAATAACGTATATATAAGCAACATGACATGAATCCAAACCCATTAAATACAAATTTAATGATAACTTAGCAAAAACCAATAGAAACTTGCAGCGTAACTAACTCTACAACGCTACACAAATAGCGCAACTCTTCTAATTGCGCTACACTATTAGCATCACAAGTTTAATAACGCTACCTTGCTAGCGCTACTTCTTTTGTCACGCTACAAAGCTAGCGCTAGAACTTTTTTTTGCGCTAAAAAGTCATGTATTCGAATAGTTTTGATGAATATGTAGTATTTATTTGAAATTACTTATACACAATTAAATCATAATTAACCCCAACTAAAAGGGTTTTAAGTTATTTTAGAGTCCGTTATGGTTCAATAAGAACCCACTTTGGTTTTTTTTTTTTTTTTCCCAACATTTTATCTATTAACACATATTGAATGGACACATTCTTGTAAGTGCAATCATTATAATATGAAATTGCAAGGGTTGCTACATATTATTGGCATACAAAATGATGAAAAAATGCCTAATGTAAACAAAAGAAATTTTGTTTGCTTTAGAAAGTGATAATATGTGCTATATTACTACTGTTTTCTAAACACTCCATCTCACCTTTGCATCAAACGCATCATTCTAAGTGTTTCAATTATGAGCCCATGGTTCAACCTACTCCTAAATGTTTGATTTAGAATCTATTGATCAATAGACCCAAGTTCTATAGTTTGGACTGAAACATAATGAAGTTTCAATCAATTATAGTCATTATTTAAAATTCTTCAAATGCAAGCTCAAGAAAATCCGAAGAACATTATTCAAGACGATGTAGACGCATACATACAAGAAACATGATTTGGACCAAAACTAGAACTCCATTCACTTTCCTAGTTTAATTTCTCTCTTTTCTTTTCTCCTTCTTTCATGGTAGAGTTTGAGACTTTTGCTGCCAAGTATCATTTATGTACTAATTTCAACTATCAATAAAATAAAATTTATTTCATCTTCAAATTGTACATTCTCTCTCTACTTCATGTCTTGCTTAAACAATTACAAGTGAATGAACTCATCAAGTTGAGTTAATCAACATGGCAATCAAGAAGAAGTTAAAGCATAATTGGCATAATATAGACTACGTTGTTCATATCAAATGCATCCTCAATTTGACGCATCCACACCTTGAACAACTTACTCTATATTTTACATCCTTTAAATTAAATGTGTCAATTACTTAATTAAGTTATTAAAACAAAGTGGTTCAAATAAATTCTCTTTTGGGAAACAAGCTTTACTTTATTAACCATAGGCTCAGTCATCACGAGCCTAAAAGTTTAATTGAGGCTCAATTTAAGTCTCAAAAACTGGGGGCTCACTCCAAGTCCACTTAGTGTTTATTTAAAGATGCAATACACCAACATAAGAGGCACCTTTGAAACCCTAAAAATGTCTCCCTTATCTTGAATAACCTACATTATGATCCACTTTCTTGGTAGCCCGTTTGTGCCTAAACACATAGCTTGTTTCTTTCAACCTACATCAAACTTAGCCTGGGGATTGGATTGCTACGAGGACATAAATTTAAAGGCAACTACATAAAGCAAATATATAATGTTAAAGCAGCTCTAATTTTCAATTCAAGCAAATGGAAATGCATGAAAAGTTGTCAACAAGTAAAGTTTTAAGTAATAGAGTCGCTCAAGTTTAAGAATAAGTTTGTAGCATAGTTTGGGTTAATTATGGGTATTTGAGCCTTCTTCCATTTCTTTCTTAAACCCTAAGCTTAGCCACGATACAACCCTGAAAAAGCCCTCCTTGAGGTGTAACAAAATTGCAAAAACTTGTGTTTTTACCTTTAACACATCAATAACTCAGAAGCAAGAGCTACGTAAGACTTGATTCCCTCGAATTGGATACGTACGCAACCTTTTTCATAAGGTGCGGCCTTAATAGTCCTACATCTTAAGGACATGTAACATGAGTAAAATTTTAAGGGCCTATGAAAAAAAGGTCCTTTGAACATAAGACTCACCTAAGGTCTTGGATACTGTTTTATTTTAGTACGTACAACCGTCCTTAAAAGAAAATTGCCTTAATGTCACATAAAGCATCACATAAAGCAAGTCATGTTCTTCTAAACATATCATCCTTCTTTCCTTTTTCACACATACTCTTCTTCATCAAGTTTCTTTCCTTTCTCATGCTCATCATCATCAACTTTTGTAGTGTCATCTTTTAACTCAAACACTCACATACTTCCTTTACTCATTCCTTTTTATTCCGCAAAATCATCCAACTTCTTCATTTTCTCTTAAAGAATGAATTTTCATAGCTATCTTATGCCTATCCATGGCAGCATGAAGCATCACTTTGACTCCATATCATCCTCTCATTACCAAAATCATTCCTATCTCTTCTAGTTTTTGGTCTTCACAAACTTGACAACTCGTCTACTTCAAGCATTATCTTCAACACTTCAAAACTTGAGCAAGCATTTATAATATTGATCTCTTATTTCTATAAAGAGATTCACATAATTACTAGTAGCCAATAGTTGAATTTGAAATAAACTTCTCAAAGAAGACAATCACGAAAGTATAAGATGATGGCTCATAATCTAAGATCGAATGAGCAAGCTAAAATCACTCCCCTTTGAATCATAATAAGCGTTGTCAAGCACATTATACAACAACTGTAATCAATTTTGGATCCTTAACTTCTACTGTTCTTTCTTCCTCATTCTCCTCGTACAAAAAAAATAATCATGTTTTTTTGAAAAAAAAATCGATTTAGGGAAAGTTGAGACTCCCCCATCCCTTTCTTCCTACTAACTCATGCTATGGCACCTCCGTGTTCATTTGTGCATATTTTTGGTTGTTTTCCTCGTGCTTATTTGTAGCTAATTTGAGCATACTTACATTATAACTAACTTGTACATACTCTTCTAGCTAGCTTTGCATACATATTTATGACATTTCTTGTTGCTACAAGTCTTTGTACTTACACCACCTTATACACCCTGGGGGCTTATGACATTTGCTTGTTTCCCCTTATGGAAAAAAAAACAAAAAAAAAACATGGAAGTTGTCTCACTTGAAACTTTATTTTGGCGATTATTTTTTGGGAGTAAGTCGGATAACCCTCCACAAAACATTGGCATTTTCCCCCTACTCGGACCCCTCAGTCTCAAAATATAGCTCATTACTTATATGTCAAAAATAAAAGGCCCAAGGTCTAACCAATAATACAAGAACAATTAATGAAGTTAAACTTGAAAAGCTTTTACAAAAAAAAAAAAAAACAAAGGCCAGAAAATTAAAAAAGCGTAGCATCACAAACTTTGTAGCGCTAAATGAGGAGCGTCACAACGTTTTCAGCGCTACTTAACAAGCGCAACAAATTATGCAGCGCTCCATGCGCAGCGCAACAAAGTTTGTCACGCTACAGCAACAGTGCTACTAATTTTCTTGCGCTATGTCATTTGAGGTAAAATTAAGAGCATTTTTACTTTTATCATACTAAATAATGGGATAATTGATTTCTTATTCTTGGAGCACGTTGCTTCATAAATATTAAGAGCATTTCCATTTTTGGTTATAAATTAAGAGCTCATTACTCTTATAATTAAAATAAATTAATCAAGAGCATTTTCACTTTGTGACTACTAATTAAGAGCCCATTACTCTTATAATAAACTAATCAAGAGCACTATCACTTTTGATTCTTAAATTAGGAACTACCTACCACTCTTAAAAATGTCAAAATATATTAATCATGACATTTAGAAGCTAACGAGTCATACTAATCAAGAGCACTTCTCAATAGTTCATGGAGCATTATACTTCATTCTATAACATTATTTAGAGAATCATTTGTCAAAGCACATTGGTTTAATAAAATAAAAGCATACCACTCTTACGATGCTTGGAGCATTCCTCAATAATCGTTATAAAACAAACTTATTTCATATGCTTGAACATTTGTATGACTAAATTTCATTAAGTTAACAAATAATTCTCTAAATCTACATGTAAGCACAAATTCATCTCATATTTCTCAAAAATTATCTTAATTAAAGAATGTTTGAGATAGAAACACTTACATTACAAAAGAAGAAGCACTTAAAGGAAAGAGAAGAGTAGCGCAAGACAATGTACTACGCTAACACCTCAGCGTCATAACCTAAACACGATGCCTCAGTAGCGCGACTAACTCTACCACGCTACAACATGTAGCGCGACTAATTCTGCAGCGCCATCACTCAAGCCCAGTAATGAAACCATGCCAATGTCCCTACACAACACTACCATGTATTATCAATTCAACATCAACTTTTATAATTTGAGCAACCTTTTAAACACAACAAATGAAGAAACGCTCACTTGGGAGCGTGATAGCAGCAACTGCGCTGAAGGTCTTAGCGCTGTTTCTACTGTCACGCTGACGCATCCGCGTGGTTGGCTTTGTGACGCTACAAGGCTAGCGCTCTTGACTGTGCTTTGTTGTATTTTCAAATGCTTTGACTTTGTTTTTGATGTTAATCCCTTTTCTCACTCCTTTATCCAAAATACTCAAAAGGAAAAATACATTGAGTTAAGGTTTTTGATTTTATGACAACATCATTAGCTTTTGTTAACAATTCTAGTAAATAAGCGAATTTACTCCAAAAAAGTAATAATGAGCGAATTTATTACACTTTTTCAATAATTTCGGTAAATAAGCGAATTTACTCAAAATAGTAATAAAAGAGCGAATTTATTACATTTTTTTCAATAATTTCGGTAAATAAGAGAATTTACTCCAAATAGTAATAATGAGCGAATTTAGTTCACTAAATTCAATAAATAAGCAAATTTACTCAAAATAGTAATAAATGAGCGAATTTATTACATTTTTTCAATAATTTCGGTAAATAAGCGAATTTACTCAAAAAACTAATAAATGAGCGAATTTATTACACTTTGTCAACAATTCTGGTAAATAATCGAATTTACTCAAAATAGTAACAAATGAGCGAATTTATTACATTTTTTTCAATAATTTCGGTAAATAAGCGAATTTACTCAAAACGTAATAAATAAGCGAATTTATTACCTTTTCTTCAAATATTCTTAGTAAATAAGCAGATTTGCTAAAAAAAGTAATAAATAAGTGAATTTATTACATTTTCTTCAAATATTATTAGTATATAAGCGAATTTACTAAAGATAGTAATAAATAAGCGAATTTATTACATTTTCTTCAAACACTTCTTTAGTAAATAAGCGAATTTACTACAAGAGTAATAAATAAGCGAATTTACTACAAGAGTAATAAATAAGCGAATTTATTACCTTTTCTTCAAATATATTTAGTAGATAAGAGAATTTACTAAAATAGTATTAAATAAGCGAATTTATTATCTTTTGTTCAAACACTTCTTTGGTAAATAAGTGAATTTACTAAAATAGTAACAAATAAGCAAATTTATTACCTTTTCTTCAAATATTCTTAATAAATAAACAAATTTATTAAAATAGTAATAAATAAGCGAATTTATTACCCTTTCGTGTTCAGATATTTTAGTAAATAAGCGAATTTACTAGGTTCGTAATAAATAGACTAATTTATTACTTTTGCTTATAAAATTGTATTTAGAACGTTTTAATAAATAAATGAATTTATTAAAACTTATTTTCTACATGTCGATTTCATAGTAAGAAAGTCGATTAATTAAAAAATAACAATTTCAATTTTCGAAAACAAAAAAGATTTTAAGTTCTATAAGCCATTGCTTTCTAAAATCTTGATACACCCATTGGTTAATAAGGAGCCCTTGGTTTCAAATATGGAAGTCTCGAAAAGCGATTCGAGCATACTTTGATTTTCGTCTTATTCAGACTCAATCAAAGTGGGGGCTAACTGTAGACATCTAATTTAGTCCCCGGTCCCGTGGTAAGACTCCATGATGAACAATAAAACCCACTTCTGTAGATTATTGGACAATTGATGTTATTGGACTTGATTTTACTATTTTTCTTAAATTACAAAATAATTTTAAAAAAAAAGCTCATTTACATTATTGGATTTTTATATAAGCCCGATATTTGATTTATAAAAAAAAATAAAAAATAAAAAAGAAAAACGAGTTTTAGCGTAGCGCGACTCAGCAAGTCGTGCTGACGCAGCAGCATGACAAGCGAACCAGCGCTAGCTGTGCAGCGTGACTGCTTGTGTCACGCTGGCTGGCCAGCTTTACTAAACTTGTAACGCTACCTGGCCAGCATGATAAAACCTGTCGCGCTACACATTTTTCTTATAAATACCCTTTTTTCTCCTCTAAAACGGGCTCTGGACTTTCTTGATTTTTTCTACCCATTCTCACACTTCCAAAACCGATTCTCTTATTCTCCTAAACCTACTTTCTCTCTCTTTTTTCTCCTCTTCTCTTTACACTTAAACTTTTCTCCATCAAATTATTTTTTTATTTCATTTCTAATAAATTGGGTTAATTTCTTATTATTACGAATTAAATTTGAAACTTTGTCCAAATTAATACTCGAAGAAACAACAATCAAGCGAGAAGTGTGAGTTTTTTGAGAGTCTTAAATTAAACTTTATATATTGATTGTTGTATTTATTTATTTGTATATTTATTTCAATTTTTCACAATGTTTTTGTTAAAGGACTTAATTTGAATTAATTTATCACATTAAACTAAGATAATTGTTTTGGACAAATTGTATCATGCTAGGAACCTTGAATTAATCTTAACGACGATTTGACTAAATTAATTAGTTTTATATTATTTCACCATAATAATAGTAATTTTGTGTTAGGTTGCAAATTATTATTTTGTTGTTCTTTATATAACTTGTGTATAATTGAGAGAAACTAGTAATGGCCGCCTACGGGCTAATATGACGCACTTTGCCATATTAGTACCTTCACCCCCGTATCCAACCTTTGGTTCGTAAGATCATAACTTGGAGTCATCCCCATGGGATCGAAATAGTTATTCGTGCAATTTAGATTATCGTCCCGTATTCGTGTCCCATTCGTAATCAATCTAAATACACGGTTTATGAGTTTGATTCCTAAAACTCATTGGCGACTCCTTACTAGCATCGTCCGTATTCGTTGATATTATCTCACTCGAAAAAAAGATAATTAAAAATTAAAAAAAGCACTAAAATAGCGTAGCGCGACAGACTTTGTCACGCTAACGTCGCAGCGTCACAAAGTTTGCTGCGCTACACCTGCAGCGTGACAAACTTTGTAGCGCTGCACAGCCAGCGTGACAAACTTTACGTTAAATGTCTGATGTTGTGATCAACTACCTAATAAAAACTTTCAGTTACTAAACTACCTATTATAATTCCTCTGGTTTGGTAGCACTACCACATACCGTTTTTTTTTTCTTTTTTTTTTTTTTTCGGTGATTAGGCCCCACTATTAACTAGCTCTCTCTCTTTTAAATTAATTAGCCAGTTTTTATATATCACTCTGTTTAATTTTATTTAATTTTTTTTTACTAATTACATAAACTTTGTACTCTTTCTCTCTCATGCTCTGTTATTTATTTATTTATTTATTTACTTATTCATTTATTTATTTATTTTTTGCATTTTTCTTGTGTTCTTCTTCTGCAATTTTTTTTCCATCTTAATGGTTTGGCATCACAAAACTACAAGGTTCTCAATTTATTTGTCTCTCTTTCAGCACTTCTAATAACCATCTTACTCTCAGTACTAACCATTTTTATATAAACTAAATTTATAAATTGCATGTGCTTAATAATTTTTTCATTAAATTCTTGTTCTCTTCTTTTCATCTATAAATTATCAACTTTTTCTTAAACTAATTTTGCTTATATTGAACAAATTTTGAAAGGTTGAAATTTTGTAACTGAAATTGAAATTAGAGTATAAATTATATACAAGTGAAATTGAAATTTAAAAAACCCTAGAAAATAAAGGGTAGATGATGAAAAAGCTTGCACCTTCCATAGGTGGGAAAAAAAAATAGCAAATAATAACAATGGACACATTTTGGTATTTTAAAAGACATGACTGAAAAAGGGGGGAATCCTAAGAAATTTAGGGTGAAAAAAATGAGGGGAAATCAAAAGGGAGGAAATCGTGAAATTTGTTGTGAAAAAAGAAAGAAATTTTTTAATAGCGGGACCCACTCGTCAGAAAATTTCGAAAAAATGGTATGTGGTAGTGCTACCAAATCTAAAAACTTTAATAGGTAGTTTAATAACTGAGAGTTTTAAAAAAAAATGGTATGTGGTAGTGCTACCAAATCGGAAAAACTATAATAGGTAGTTTAATAACTAAAAGTTTTTATCAGGTAGTTGTTCACAAAATCAGACATTTAATAGGTAGTTTCTGACATTGTTTTTTTGTTTTTTTTTTTATAATAATAGGGTGTTCGAAAATACCAAGCAAGAGGGAGGAGGAGGGGGTGGCCGACGAGGCTGCCAGCGTGTGGCAGAGGTGGCGAGCACAGGGGGCGACGGCGTGCAGGGGACTCGCGAGTGAGGGTGACCGGAGAGGAGTTCTTTGAACTTTTTTTTCGAAACTTGTTTTTTTTTCTCTCTCTTTTTTTTTCCTTGAATCCTAAAGCACAAATCCTTATTTTAATTTTGAAACTTCTGGTTTCATGGGGTATTTATAGGCCCAAATTAGGTTTTGGGGAAATAACAAAAATACACTTAATGCTTGAAATTACTTTTTGTGCCCTCATTTTAAACAATTAAGGAAACTTTGAAAATTCTAAATTTGGAAACTTCTTAAAATATTTAATAAAATTTAAAGTAACATAAAAATAAATTATAAACTTTATAAACGTAAAAATAATTATTCTAAGTCACAATTAATTAATTTTTCTTTCTTTAATTTATTTATTTCACTTAATTTTTCAATAAAAACACTAAAAATACTCAAATAAAATATGAAATTAAATTCTTCAAATGCTTGAAATTATGAGGTATTAAATCTCGTAACTTCATAATTATAATATTGAATTTGTTTTTTTAGGCATAATGCATGTTATTCTTGTGTGAGGGTATTTGCTATAGGATTCACGTCTCTCAAAGTATGTTCTTTACTTGAGACAACCCCGAGAGACTTATTTTAAGGATGGTTAGGTGAACTACCTAATGCTATTCCTCAATTAAAATCCATCTCAAATCATGACGTGTGACCACATGACCTATGTGACTCATAATAGATGTCCCATTTGGATCACCACTAAGTTGTGGTATGTATAGTTGGACACATCTTAGTCATGGTACCTTTTGGACACCTTTAAGCCTTACTTGTAGTCACCTTTAGAACCTTGTCCTAGGAATGGGCTTGACCTCATGCTAGGTGTGGTATGTGCCAATTTGTATATTATGCTTACATATGATTAGCTTGGGCCCTACTTTTGCATTTACCTTTAAACACATTAGACAGAAAGTCTCATATAGATCACGGTCGCTCCTTAGTGGTCAAATAAAGTCAATATTTTGTCATGCATATAGAACCCCATAAGTAGCATTTCATTTAATAATTGTAAAAGTACCTTTATCGTCCAATTAAAAAAAAGAAAAAGAAAAAAAGAATAGAAAATCAAAAGACGATAAGGTACCTTGCATCCATTTAGGACAAGGAGTTACCTTGCTAGGCCATGCATTGGGTCTATCTCAAGGAAGTAGACCATGAGTCATTTTCAAAATAAAATTCTAATTTAGCCTTATGCGAGATAGAGTAGTCAACATAACCAGGATAAGGCCAACAATTGAATAAAACAAGAAGTTCCACAGCTTAGGTCAAAGGACGTGGTTCAAAATGTTCGTCAACTGCTCGAGGCTTCTCAAACAAGCGTGCTCATCAGAAGACCATTCCGAATTCAAAGTCATCCAAAGTTCTTGAAAATACTCCTTCAACAATGTTAAGCAAAGATGTTAAGGGCCAACTACAACACATGGAAGCCAACTTGGCCAAAATGACCAAAATACATGGAAGCCAGCATGGAAGCCATGGAAGTCAACTACAATACATGGAAACCAATATGGAAGCCATCAAGGTAAACAATCTAGAGAAAGTAAAGACAACCCTCAAAGATTTTGAAAAGATTATGAAGCGGCTCAATGATGAAGATGCCTATGTTGACCCTCTAGAGCTTGACTCGAGCGTAGTTGACTTACTTCCCAAAAAGTTCTCAATCGAAGATTTGCCAAAATTCAAAGCAACTAACAACCCTTGACTCTTCCTTAGGGGTTCAAGTTCTATATGGACACAAAGAAAGTTGATCTAAAACTTTACCCCGATATTTTTCCCTTCTCTTTGGAACCTATTTGCCAAAAGTGGTCTTTTCCCTTCTTTTCCAAAATTTAAGTTGTATAGGAAGCTATTTGATGATGATGTCAAAATTGTCTGATGGTGCCTATTGTGAATGATGATGCCTTAATTGTCTGACAATGTAGGCTTTATTGACTTGGACTTGGATTTACTTTTCGAGGGCTTTTTGATGAAGTTGTAGTGCCATAATCGTCTAACGATATAGGCTTTATTAACTTGGACCTGGGTTGACTTTCCAGGTTTTTTTTTGAAGAAGATGACCTAGGTTGATTTTCCAGGGGCCTTTTGAAGGTAATGTGCATCGCTTGGCGATGTATGAGATGATCAATGAGTCTGCCTTCCACTTTAGACGCGCTTTGAACATAAGGAAGTGTGATGTGATTATTTTCTTAATGTGTTTTCCACTTTAGACATGCTTTGGTCGTAGGAAAATGTGGTAATGCAAATGAAAGTTGTGTTAAAAGATGATTTTGGCCTGGAGATGTATGTAATGTGTTTGGTTTCCACTTTAGACATGCTTTGGTCGTAGGGAAATCCTATTCTATGATGATGAAGTGGTTTGAGTTTGTTTGATTTGTTGTGTTTGGCTTGTAGGTGCATTTGGCTTGATAATGTGTACGTTTAGGCTATTTTGTGGAGCTGGGCTTTTTGTTAAGTCTTTTTGTGGAGTTGAGGTTTTTTTAAAGGTTAGTTTTTTGTGGAGCTTTAATAGGATTAGCCCCCTCCCCCCTGTCATGGAGATGCCATGGCTCGCTCAACCAATACTTGTTTGTGGAGCTTTTGTGGGATTAGCTGCCCCCCTCCCCCATTCTCGTCATTGTGGAAGTCAAACCAAGAACGTCGTGTCCACGAGTCAATGTTATGTTCTTTAGACCATGGGAAGGGTCATCACGTAGGGTGAGTACGCTTGGCTTAGAACGAAACTCCAATCGAAGCCACAACCGCACCCCGTAATCTTACGGACCCAAATCACCACGTTCTCACTAGCCAAGGTGAGGTGTGTCGGCTTCCCAATAGTTAGATCGTGCACCTGTTTAATTCATGGGTTCGAGGACGGGGTTCAGAGGGGAAGACTCTACCACGTTATGTGGTCCTCTACTAGATCTCTTTTGTAATCTCTTCATATGCTATCAAGCAACATTACAACATTTTAGTCCTTAAGGATGCAGTGCAAAAGTGCTTACTAGGCGAGTCAGGATTAATGCACACATTATTGACTAAGAATGGTGATCGCTTTATTTATGTCATGTTTATTCCTATTTAAGATTCGAATCTTTATAAATTCATGTGACTTTATGTGATTGCACCAATCCGGCCTTTTATTATTGTCCTAATCTACGTGAAACGCCGTCATCATGGCTTACATACTAACGCAGTCACGTAAGTAGGGAAAGCGATACAACATGTTGGAAAATCTTAAAAGCACATAAAGCTCATGTTATCATGCTACTTGCAAGAAACGTTAAATTTTATGTAATCATTCTTATTAATGCTTTAAATCCTAAACATGGTTATTTCTATTTTCCCCTTCTTTTATTACATCTCAAATCATTTATTTAGTCAATATTTCATGGATTAAAATAAAATAAAGATGATAGATGGGGTTTAGAAAGCTAACTTGGATGTTGCCACAACAACAACAACAACAACAACAACACCACCACCACCACCACCACCACCAACAACAACAACGTGTCTACAAGGAGGGACCAAATGTAGGTATCTACATGTAACACCCTGGAAATTCCTAACTATTTTCGGAAAACATATAAAACTACTACTACTAATTTAAGAAAAACCAAAGTATTACCACCACCGTGATAACCGCTAAGGCTATCATCAATGTACTATAGCAGAAGACTTCTATTTTAAAACAATCTTAAGATAAAATAAAACTTGAAATCCAAAACCAAACCAAATATTTTATTAAAAGTTTGAACCATAACAACGGCCCATCAAAACAAAATTAGTCTTGTAAACTTGAAAACAAACATTGAACCAACAAGCATAACAATAATAGCAATTGTCATAAATGAGCAATAAAAGAAACACAACCAAACCAAACAAACGAAGAAAGACAACCAGGAGCACTCTTCACTCAATCCCAGCATTATTGACTATGCCCACTTGTACCTGTTGCTTTCTCTTTATTCTAGACTTCTACTCTCCATCGAAATGGGTTGTCGTGGGGCCAAGATAAAGACAACTCCATGCACATAAATTGCGTAACTAGCAAAGCTAAGTACATAAACACTAAAGACTATGCAACAAACTAGCATAGATCATCCCAACAAAAACATGAATAAACACATAGCCTTACCTTTACCATAACCATGTACCTGTAACACAAACTCACTTTACTTTAACGTTTATTAGCAATTAAGTTTGGATTTCGCATTGAACTGGTTTCCTCCTTTAACAATCGTTCTTTGGGCATCGACTTGGGAGCAACTCCAAGAAGGTTTTAACTATTCCACTTAAAGTGACGGAATTCCAGCTCATTAATAATAAATAAAGAGTGCAATGTCTTCTACTCTAATTAGAAGTCATAGATTACTATTTCTTATAACTTCCCCCATTGTTCATACTCAAGGTATATACGTTCTAAGAGTTTTTGTGCGAATCCTCCTTCACTTTGCGTGATTATCAATTTAGTTACTTGTTATGACTCACCCATAGCAATGCATAGTACACACATCATAACATGGCAAGTGATGCAGGCTTTCGCACACCTCCCAAAAATAAACCAAACAACACTAACTAATATAGTTAGGGAGGTAGGGATCGAATCCACAGGGAAGCTATTAAATTCTATTAGTTCTAAAAATATAAAACTGTATAATGGGCCTTGGTTGAATTTGTGAGCTAATTGACTAACAACTAAAAGAAAGAACGAAAAATACGAATCTAAACTCAGTTATAAAAACATAGGGAAATCGGTTGACCATGAACAATCAATAAATTCATAAAATAAAAATCAATTAATTCACTAACGTTCATTAAATTAGGGCACACTAATTCTCTCGAACTTAGACTCCCTCAAAACTCCTTTACCGGCTCTCGTTCGCATAAACTTGTTTTGCCTATCATTCAGTGATCTTATTGTGGTAATCTTACCTCTCGGCCTCGATTTCGACAATCACCTAACACACAACTAAATCTAACCACAATTTAATTGCAATCGATAGAAATCAATAATAGGATTTTAATTGCTAATCAGGAACTAATCGATTAATATTAAACTAGTCCATTAATGATTTCATTGATCACCTAAACCCTAGAAAATAAATTACTCACTCATAATTATATAAAGTCAAACAATAAACAAAGTTAAATTCATGATCATAAACAAATAAGAACAATAATTAACAAATTATTAATCAAGAATTAATTAAGAAAGTAAAACTAATCAACATAAACAAAACAATAGTCAAAACTAAGAAACAATACAAAAATAATAAAACTAGAAAAAAAAAGAGAAAGGAAAGAAATTACCAAATAAAAGATTAAATTGAATTGAATTGATTGAAAGTGTTTAACATACTAATCTAATCTAATTCTGGAGAGAGAAAGTGATTAAGGAGCTAATTAGGATTCTAAGATCTAAAAATTGGTAAAAAAAACTAGTTAAGATCGTCCTTAAGCATAGCCCCTATTTATAGCATATGGGCTTCGACATAATAAAGCCCACAAACAAAAGAATCGGAAAAATCATCATCGGGTTGCAAATGAGGCTTCATGCGCCGGCATAGAACAAAATGCATTTGTTCCCTGCGCCCGCGTTTCGGGTCAGTAGCTTCAGAGTTTTAGGGTCATTTTGAAATTGCTATAACTTTTGCTATAGGACGTTCCATGAGGCGTGTGACCTACCGTTGGAAAGATCTTTGAGTCTACTTTCTAACAAAACTAGAATCACATCAATCCGATGTGTAATTTGTGAGAAATGATCAAAATAGTGGACAGTGGTCAAAAACTTTACTTCTAAACTTCTTAATTCTTCACTTTTACTTCTAATATTTCTCCAAATGTCATGTAAGACATCAAATTTGTTCCAATGAGTTGTAAAATGTATCTAATCATTTTCCAAATCCTAATAAGTGATCTTCATCTATCAAGTGCTGAAATTATGTAGTAAAATCAAGCGAAAATTGGTCGTTTTCTACAAAACTTTACAAGCCCACACAAAACACTAAAAGAACACCATTAGCATCAAATTTAGCTCAAATGAACTTAGTTAGTCCATAAATCATTAGGGAATTGGATAGAATAATAATATAAATATTAGACACATCAAAATCCCTCAAGCCAAACCTTTTCTCGTCCCGAGCAAACACAATCAATAAATTGACTACACCCCATAAAAACAAAACAACCATTATAACTCAAGAGAACATCCGAAGACACATTGATCAAAGCCAACCAATCAAGCACCCAATTACCATCCTTCCTACATAGGAGTCAAACAAAACCAACCAAGCAAGTTTAATGAATCGATGACTACAGTAGCTCACAGGTTGTCACTCCACACAATTAATGATGAGCTTATAACAATGAAGCTCTAACCCTCACCTCCCAACCAAATATGGATTGCAATGCAAAATGTGTTTAAATGTAATTTTAAGAACCCGAAACCCACATCTCACACCCTCATGCAAGTGATTAAGGGTATCCACTCATCCTAAATGTCGACTCGAAATGCAATTAATACTCTACGATCTTGACAAAAGATTCATTTCACGGTAACCATAGCATGTGCACGAAGATAAAAAAAAGACTGTAATAAGCTTGTAACGTGGCTAGGGTGATGGGTAGGATAAATTTGGGATAATGTGGTGGAATGAGGGGTATATGCATATAAAATCAAGGGAAATCATCAACAACTTCAAAAATTATCAATATTCTTCAACATCCAATTCAACCAAATCAAACCAAACTTTTCTTTATATTTCACATCAACACCATAAATCTTATATTTCAATCAATCAACCACTACTTCACAAACTTCATACTTCTTTCTTGATTTAAGAAATTCAACTTTTCACTTCTTTTATACTTTTCAACTTGTGATGCTTTTATATATATATTTTTTACTTTATTCTTCATGCATAATAAAACATAGTTTCACGACTCTTAATGATTTGTTTTTGCTTAAATTCAATAATCAATAAACATAATCATCACACATACATAACTAGGACAATAATAAAATATGACTTTTTAATTAGCTACAACAACCTAGACATTGGTATGCAGAGCCTTAAATGTGAAACTTGCAATCAATTAGCCTCACTAAACAACAATTCCAATAATTTTCACCAACAATCCTCCAAAACAACCATCAAAAGTACATTAACAACATCACAACCACTCGAACTCCCCCAAACCAAGTTTGGGCATATATCATGTAGCACGGCTGATAAGGCTTGTAATGTGGCTAAAAATACAGATGAAAGGGATAAAAGCTCAAAATATGGAATCAAGGGAAAATATATAGAAACGAATAAGAAATGAAATTCTGGAGGCTCAAGGAGAAATGAAGGTCTTCTATCATGCGCAACATACACAAAACCACAACTAAAGTTACTAGAATCCAATGTCAAACCTAAGATCATAATTGCACCAGGAACTAAGCACACATGAAAGAAAAATATGAATGATATTATATTCAAAAGTGGCTCAAATCCTCCCGTTAACACAGTTCAAGTTCAAGACCCAAGCAAGGTTGAAAGAGTTGACCAATAAAAGGAAATCAAGCAACCAAATTCAAGTCATAGCCAACAAATCACACATGTGGATCCATCCGCAATCAAGAGTCATAAAGTTTTCAAAAATAAGCACAAGGGGTACAGAAGTAGTCAATTCCAACAATAAAACTCAAGCTGGAACATGAACAATCCATTAAACAAACTCTCTCTAAAATTAAACCTAAGAAAAACAATACAATCTTTTTAGTCACATGTAAACTCTCATTCCTAACGAATGGTACAAACCATGCAATATTCCTAAGAAAGCAATAAAACTAAGCTAAGAAAGCAATAAAACTAACTAAAATAGGAAAGCAATAAAATACTTACCTCCCCCAAGCCGAACGTAGCAATGTCCTCATTGCTAGAGGGAGAAAGAAACTACTAACCTACGGGTTGCCTCCCACAAAGCGCTTGTTTAAGGTCATTGGCTTGACCATAATTACCTTAGAACTCAAGGTGGATCAAAGAGTGAACGTGAGCCCCATGTAGTTAAACACCCAAAGCAATTTGGGGTTATTGTTTGTTCAAATACCCCATGTTCTTTGCTAAGAACCTCATAATTTTTTTTCTTCACTTCACAAGCATGTGAGGAGGACTTTCGAGGCTTTTAACGCTTCTTAGGGCGCGATTTCTTTTTCTTTGGATCCTTACGTCTCATTATTATCACTATCTCCGTCACCTGCAATAGAATCCAAACACAACGAGGCCTCTAGAAGATCCTTATTAGGAGATCGAGGCAAGTCATTATGAACAATCTCATTAAAAGTGTAAACTGCATTGCATGATTGTTCTAACATAGGACTCTTAAGAGAAACATTAAGGTTAAAAGTAATCTTATCATCCCCTACATCAAGAGTTAAAATACCGTTTTTAACATCAATAGTGGCACCTGCAGTGTGTAAGAAAGGTCTACCAAGTATTATAGGAATATTAGCATCCTCATCCATATCCAAGACAACAAAATCGACAGGAATAAAGAATTTCCCTACTCTAACAGGCACATCTTTTAAAACACCATCGGGATATTTTACAGTTCTATCTGCCATCTGCAAAGTAATTTTAGTAGATTTTAAAGGGGGGCCCATATATAATTTCTTGCGTATAGATAATGGCATAACACTAACACTAGCCCCTAAATCACATAAAGCTTTATCAATAAATAATGGGCCAATGTTACAAGGGATGGAAAAACTTCCAGGATCTTTTAATTTTGGTGGAGACTTATTTTGTAGTTTAGCACTACATTCTTCAGTTAAAGAAACAGTCTCTACTGTATTTAGCTCATATTTCCTACTCAATATAGCTCAGTAAATGGTAAAGTTACCTATAGATTTTTGACAATTTTGAGAAACTTACTGAAGCAGTCATCCTTCTTACTCCTATTTACCCTATTAGGAAAGGGTAATGGCACCTTGCTTGGTGGTATTGTGTCTGAAGACTTGCCCGGTATAGTGGCCTTCTCCGTTGGGGCTTCCTTTTCCTTTTCAATAATCAGCTCTGAATCGATATCTTCAATTACCACATTATTATTCTTGTTGGCTCCAACCGCAACATTAGAATTAATATCATCCGTGGGCATTCGTGGAGCATCAAATGTAGTATCATTCCCCAAGAATATTGCATTAAGTGTTTCTTGTGGTGATGGCTGTGAGGGCAGTTGGCCCGTTGACCTTTGAGCTGTACATTGAGCGATCTGAGCAATCTGTGTCTCAATTAACTTATTATAAGCCATTTGCTCATTGAACTGAGCCTGCATTGCCTCCATATTCTTATGCATCTGCATTACCACATTCTTCAATTCTAAAAACTCATTATTACTAACTTGTGGTGGTGGTTGAGGATGAAATTGTGGCCTAACAAAACCAGGTGGTTGAGGTGGCCCTTGAGGTTGAGATCTTTGTAATTGTTGTGGTGGTAACTGCTCCATTGTGTTGTAATAATTTTGGAAATTAAGAGCCAAGGAATCATATGAAGTTATGTATGGTTCACTGTATCCGGATACGACAGGTAAATTCATCGGTTGAGTAGCACGTGCTTGTAGTTTATCAAGCTTTTGACTGATTGCATTAATCTATGAAACTAAACTCTCATACATGTCATCGACTTCTTTCTTACCCTTCTTTGTATGCCCTCTAGGATTACCAAATTGTGAGTTATGAATAGAAATTTCCTCAATTAAATTATATGAGCATTAACTTCCTGATTCATGAATCGATCATTCGCAGCAGAATCTAATAATGCCCTACTCTCATTCCCTAATCCGTTATAAAAAGATTGGACTAAGAACCACTTTTCAAGACCATGATGAGGACATAAACGTAGCAACTCCTTAAACCTTTCCCATGCATCATAAAGTGACTCATCGGTTTCTTGGTTAAAATTTGTAATCTGGCTCCTAAGTTTTGCAGTTCTCTCTGGAGGATAATACTTCTTGTAAAATGCAAGGGCTAAATCAAACCAACTAGTGATATTAGTTCTATTGAGACTATTTAGCCATTGTCGAGCTTTGTCTTTTAAAGAGAATGGAAACATCATCTGTCGGATATTGTCTTGAGTGACACTCGCTTGTTTGATGGTATTGTAGTACTGTAGGAAATTCGATATGTGAAGATTAGGATCTTCAAGTGTAGTACCTGCAAACTGATTTCGTTCCACCATATTCACTAGAGATGGCTTCAATTGGAAGTTCTCAGCCTTAATTTGTGGCATATGAGGGCCATTTGGTACGTGTGCAGAGCTAGGATGGGAATAATCTCATATTTTTGGGAATGTGTAGTTCTTTGAGATCAACTAAAAATAAAAAATAAAGTAAATAAAATAAAACAGTTCAAACCCGACTAATAGAATTAAAAATTGCTTCCCCGGCAACGGTGCCAAAATTTGATGCAGGCTATCGCACACCTCTCAAAAATAAAGCAAACAACACTAACTAATATACCTAGGGAGGTAGGGATCGAATCCACAGGGAAGCTATTAAATTCTATTAGTTCTAAAAAGTAAAAACTGTGTAATGGGCCTTGGTTGAATTGCTTAGCTAATTGACTAACAACTAAAAGAAACAACAAAAAATACGAATTTAAACTCAATTATAAAAACCTAGGGAAATCGGTTGACCATGAACAATCAATAAATTCATAAAATAAAAATCAATTAATTCACTAACGTTCATTAAATTAGGGCACACTAATTCTCTCGAACTTAGACTCCCCCAAAACTCCTTTACCGGCTCTCGTTCGCATAAACTTATTTTGCCTATCATTCAAAGGTCTTATTGTGGTAATCTTACCTCTCGGCCTCGATTTCGACAATCACCTAACACACAACTAAATCTGACCATAATATAATTGCAATCGATAGAAATCAATAATAGGATTTTAATTACTAATCAGGAACTAATCGATTAATATTAAACTAGTCCATTTATGAGTTCATTGATCCCCTAAACCCTAGAAAATAAATTACTCACTAATAATTATAAAAGTAAAACAATAAACAAAGTTAGATTCACGATCATAAACAAATAAGAACAATAATTAACAAATTATTATTCAAGAATTAGTTAAGAAAGTAAAACTAATCAACATAAACGAAACAATAATCAAAACTAAGAAACAAAACTAAAATAATAAAACTAGAAAGAAAGAAAAGAGAAAGGAAAGAAATTACCAAATAAAACCTTGAATTGAATTGAATTGATTGAAAGTGTTTAACAAACTACGCTAATCTAATTCTAGAGAGAGAAAGTGATTAAGGAGCTAATTAGGATCCTAAGATTTAAAAATTGGTAAAAAAAATTAGTTAAGACCGTCCTTAAGCATAGCCCCTATTTATAGCATATGGACTTCGATATAATAAAGCCCACAAACAAAAGAATCGGAAAAATCATTATCGAGTTGCAAACGAAGTTTTATGCGCCCGCATAGAACAAAATGTATTTGTTCCCTCCGCCCGCATTTCGGGTCAGTAGCTTCGGAATTTCAGGGTCATTTTGAAATCGCTATAATTTTTGCTATAGGACGTTGCACAAGGTGTGTAACCTACCGTTGGAAAGCTCTTTGAGACTACTTTGTAATGAAACTAGAATCAGATCAATCCGATGTGTAGAGTGATCTTCAAATGCTAATAAGTGATCTTCATCTCTCAAGTGCTGAAATTATGTAGTAAAATCAACCGAAAATTGGTCGTTTCCTACAAAACTTTACAAACCACACAAAACACTAAAAGAACACCATTAGTATCAAATTTTGCTCAAATGAGCCCAGTTAGTCTACAATTCATTAGGGAATTGGATAGAATAATAATATAAATATTAGACACATCAGCAAGCATGAACACTATATTAATTATCATGATAAGTACGTGATCATATTAGTTCTTATTGCTTTCTTATTTACTTAACCTTCACTGTCCACACGTAAACTGTGAGTGGATTTTTATCTTCTTTGTCCACATATTAACTTTGAGTGGCTAAATATTTGCTCATTAAACTGTTTGCTATTAAACATGTGAATAAACATTCACTAAATACTTTTCTTCTTGCTCAAGTTGTTAAAGAACATAATTCACTTCTTTCTTCTCTACATTGACTACTAGTCAACTTCTTTCAAAATAGATAACATTCCAACATGTTGACCCATGAATTTAAAACAAAGTTTTGATGATGACTAACACAAACAAACTTAACTAATATATACTTTGAGTTCCTATGAGATTTCACAGGTCCAAAAAGTAAGGAACTTGGAGCAATATTGAAGCATTCCAGAGTTGGAACGTGGCAAGTTAACAACCAAGTTCAAGGAGAAGTTCCTAGGCAGAATCTTGCAAAGGAACATATAAGAAAGAAGAGAAGTTCCTGAGTAACGCAGTTGCATAGGAACAAGGTACGAGAATTGAGCTGTTCCTAAAGGAACAAGCGAACAACATCAAGACACTTCAACGAAGTATCTTGATGAAGAGAAGAGAATTTCCAAAAAGATTATGAAAATAATTTTCTAGGATCTTTGTAAATACATTGGAGTCTCAAATCTGGTTGAAACATCATATCTAGAGGTTAAAACGAATCTATCCCACAAATAAGTCTAGGTTAATTTATGATATAATTTAGGCTATAATAATATTTTCCTTAATATTAGGAAGGTAAAATATTTGACTGATTTTGCTGAAGAATAAAATGGCATCTAGGTTTTTAATAAGTCAAATAATATTGTTAAGAATCCTAGATTATAGGAATAAGATCATGGGATTATGGGGAAGAATAAACGGTAAAATAGTCAAGTCAAAAATCCTATTTTCCTGGTCTAATTACGTGGGATGATGGAAGGAGTATGGAGTTATGGGAGATCAAAGAAAGTGGTCTAAGTCTGAAGTTTACAAGGCATAATCACTCTATAAATACTCCAAGAAATTCAGAAGAAGAAATGTAGAACATTAGAGAATGCACTTGAGCTTTAAACGAGTCTAAGTTTAACATTGATGTTCCAGTCCAGTTTACAAGTTCTTTCAATGTATTAGAGTCTGAATTGAGTTCTAATTTGTAAGAAAAGGAGAAGTGTGAGAACGAGAGAAGAGTGGAGAAAAAGAGGAAGAGAAACGAGAGATAAAGAGTGAGAATTAAGAATCAAGTTCCTACAGGAACTGACGAGTGAAAATAGAGAATTTAGATTGTAAAAGTTTTTACAGGCCTATGATAGAAGTGGACTTTTCTTCCTTTGGGCCAAGGAAGTTATTCTCGTAGAAATATCTCTCGCACTCTTTAATTCGCTCAAAATAGTTTAAATTCCGCATACAAGTTCCACACAGCAATTCACCCCCCCCCCCTCTTGCAGTGTTCCAGTAGAAACAACACAACATCTTTGATGTATTAATATAGCTATAATAGCGGAATGTAAATCATAGTAGTCAAACCATAAGCTCATGCAATAACAATCATGATCATACAAGTCAACAAGAGTCAACATGAATCAACAACTTCTCAAAATCTCATAGAGCTTTTAACATGGAACGTAAGAAATTGATCTATGACTAGCATGATTTCTAAGCTCATGAAACATCTTTAGTCCTTACGTACCTCGTATAAAAGTAATGATCTGCCACTACTACTAGAAACCGTCTAACTCGAATCCTCCTACAAAGCACAATCGAAGACTAAATAAAAAACTTCCTTTGACTAAATTTTACAGCAACTCTAAACTAACTTTTAGTGTTGAAAAGTCAACCAAAGCCTTTCTTATACCATCTCTACTCTTTTTCATACTTAATCCACTAATTTCTTTTTCAAAAAGCCTTGTTTTTCAATATTTTCCAAAAAAGGTTGCTTTGAAAAACAACTTAAAAAACTCTTTTAAACCTCCTTAAATTTCATATACTTATGTTCTAAGATCATCATATGATGATTTCATGTAATAAAACATTTATAGAATAATAATTCCATGAAATTAATATCAATACTATTTCTATTCATATTTATACTAAACTTAAAACATTATAAATTTACTTTAAACCTCTCAAAAACCATTCCAAAGTATATAATTTGGTCATAAAACATCACAATAATACATTATGATCATAATATAAAAAATTAGAGTTTTATGACATAATCCCTAATTATTTTTCATAAACTAATAAACCCTATCTAATATGTATAAACATGAATTATAAATTCTATAAAACCTGATTATAACTACAAAACATGATTATAACATAATTATAAACATGTTTTAAACAAGAGTGAAATAAAAATTGAAGAAGGAACGAGTTTTTTTTTTTTTTTTACTCGTGAAAACCGGATAAGAGGGAGGAGGGCCGGTGGGTGGCCGGCGGGCTGGCAATGAATGGCTGGCTGGTTGGTTGATCGAACGTCGAAGCTCCGGCAGGCGGCAGGCCGACGGGAAGGGGCGCCGGTTGGGGTTTTCTGCTTAAGAGTTTTTTTTTTTTTTTTTCTTTCTATTATTTTTTTTCTAAAACCTAAATCGTAAATGTTATGAAAATAAAATCAGAAAATTCTAATTTCAAGGAGTATTTATAAGCCCAAAATCAGTTTTAATGAAATTACTAAAATATCCTTAATGATAGAAATTACTTTTATGCCCTTGTTTTAAAACAATTAAGGAAACCCTTAAAAAACCCAATTTGAAAACTTTTAAAACACTTTTATAAATATTAAAATGATATAAACTACATAATAAATTAAAATTTATAAAACCATGAAATAAATATTTCAACTCCGTAATTAATTAAACTTCTTTAATTAATTAATTTATTAAACCTTTATTTATCCTTTAAAAAATACTAATGTCTAAAAATATGGCGTATTTAAGTCTACCCTCCTTAAAATAAGTTTCGTCCCGAAACTTTGAGTAAAATACTGTATGGTACTTGAACTAGTGACTGCACTTTAGTTGCCCTTTTTCCAAAACTTTTCCTTTTAAACCTTAGTTGCTGTAAACTTTAGACACTTACTTAAAATTTTTCTAACACTCCTTGAGTGTTTACTATCAAACTTCAAAAATAAGACTTAAAACTTCGCTAAAAAGTGCAAAAACTTGCAACATTTAAGGGAAAAACGCGCAAAATTCTATCACACTGTACCATCCCTTAAGAATCGAGTTACATCCCCGTAACTCTACTAAACTGAAATAATTCTGGATACTTTTCCTCATCATACCCTCTGCTTCCCAAGTTGCTTCCTCAGTTTCACTGTTAGCCACAAAACTTTTATTATTTTGACACCTTTCCTACAAGTGCCACCGCACGAACTTTGCTATCAAGTATTTTTATTGGCTTTTCCTCATAAGTGAGGCTTTGGTCTAACTCAATGGCCTCCGGTTGTAACACATGTAACTTATCCGGAACATACTTCCTCAATTGAGAAACGTGAAAAACGTTATGGACCTTGCTCAATTCCATGGATAAGGCTAGCTTATAAGATATCTTTCCAATTCTTTGCAAGATCTTGTATGGTCCAATGTACTTTGGACTTAATTTTCCCTTTTTCCCAAACCTCATAATGCCTTTCATTGGTGATCCTTTCAGTAACACCTTGTCAGCAACCTTATACTCAACCTCTCTATGCTTTTGATCCGCATAAGATTTCTATCAATCTTGTGCAGCTTGAATATTAGCTTGTTTTACCCTCACTTTGCTTGTAGTTTCCTCGATCAACTGAGGTCCTAGAATTATTACCTCACTTATGTCGCTACAACATAAGGGACTTCTACTCTTCCTTCTGTACAGCGCCTCAAAAGGGTACCATGCCAATACTTGCATGGTAAATGTTATTGTACGAGAATTCGATCAAATCCAAGATGTCTTCCCAACTCCCTTGGAAATCCATCACACAAGCTCTCAACATATTTTCTAATGTCTGTATAGTCCTTTCTGTCTGTTCATCGGTCGCTGGATGGAAAGTTATACTCATCTTCAATGTAGTACCAAAGTTATCTTGGACACTTTTCTAGAATTTTGGAAGAAATCTGGAGTCTCTATCCGACACGATATCCTTTTAAACTCCATGTAGTCTCACAACATACTTTATGTAAGCCTTTGCAAGTTGTTCCATTTTCCAAGTCTCCTTCATCAGTATAATCACTACTGATTTGGTAAGCCTATCCACCACAACCCATATAGTATCGTTTGGATTCTTTGTCTTTGGTAAGCAGGTTACAAAATTGAGATGCAGTCCTATTTCCATCCTGGAATTTCGAGTGGTTTGGTAAGCCTATCCACCAAAACCCATATAGTATCGTTCTGATTCTTCTTCAACTGATTGAGGTTTGACAAAAATCTCCTTGTTTAATGTCTCTAACCTTAACCCTTTTGTTGAAGTGACGTTCTGTTTTACTCTGATACACTTGTACATGATTGGGAGCTTTGAGTTTCTTCTCATTTAGTAGAACCAAAGCGTTGTACCTAGCTATAACCCACTAGCTCTTCTTCCGAGAGCTGGCTTTCCAAGACAATTCAAAGGGAAGGGATTTCCAATTCCACTGGTTATATTTCTTCCATACCATAGACTAAGGAGAAGGAGTATCCCCTATTAAAGTGTGAATCGGAGCACGATACCCCCATAAGGCTTAAGAAAATTTGAGAGGCCAATCCTTATAGGTTAATGTCATCTTGGAGATAATCGTCTTGTTATACTTATTAGTTGCTTCTACTGCACCATTAGTCTATGGTCGGTAAAGTAAGACCTATGATGTTAAATTTTGTACTTAGTCAATGTACTCTCACACTCAGCTTGGAAATGAGAACCATGATCACTAATTATCTCATGTGCAACCCCATAACAACAGATGATGTTGGTTTTGATGAAGTGAGCAACTGACTTAGCTTGGAGATTCTTAAACGATGCTGCTTCAACCCACTTAGGAAGGTAATCGATGGCTACTATTAGAAATTCATGTCCTCCATGTCCAGGCGGTGTAACCTTTCCTATGATGTCAATTCCTCTAGTTGAGAATGGAAAAGGGGAGACGAGAGTATGAAGTAGCGATGGAGGGATATGGTGAATACAAATACCTCTAACAGGTATCACAATACCTTACATATTTGTGAAAATCTTCTTCCTTTATTGTCCAGTAGTAGCCTAAGCCAACTACTTTCATGGCTAACATTCGACCATTCATATGAGGTCTAAACTCTCCAGCGGGGAATTGATCCATGATTATATATGTTTCACCTTGAGAGATACAACGGAGATGTAACCCAACATTAATGTCTGCTGTATAACTCCCCACCTTGTATGATGATGTGTGAGGATAAGAGTCCCAAGGTCGCTATTCTTTCATTGATGTATTAGGAGGATATTGCTTGTGCAGCAAGTAATTCTTGATGTTTGTGTACCATGGACCATTTTGAGAGACATTGTAGGCTTCATTAGTGAGGTTGTGCACCTCGTTAACTGTGGAGAAACGGGTTGGCTCATGCCTTATTTCAATGAATAGAGGCATGTGCGATAATGAACTCGAGATCCTAACCATAGAAGCAAGTCAAGCTAGTGCATTGGTGAACTGATTATCTTCTCTCCTTATACATGCATATTCAATATCTTCGAACGAAGAAGCAATCTTTTCGAGATGGTTCTAATATGGAGCAAGACTTTAGCTTCTAACTTTTTATTTACCCAAAATCTGATTGATGATGAGAGATGAGTCTCCGTATGCCCTTAACTTCTGAACATTTAGATTAGCAACAGCTTCAAGACCTATAATGCAAGCTTCATATTCGGCGACATTGTCGGTGATGTCGATGTTCAACATAGATGAAATAGGAGAGTGTTCCTCCTGAGGGGATACAATAAGTACACCTACTCCATAACCTTGTTTGTTTGAGGCACTGTCAAAATAAAAATACCAACTATCTTCTTCTGTCATCATTAATTCTTCATCCGGAAACTCATAATCCTCAGGCCAAGGTTCATCTCGAAAGAATCTGCTAGGATATTAATCTAATACAAAACTATCCTTGATAGACTTTTGAGGTGTGAGCTTGAAATCAAATTCGGCTAACATGGATATCCACCTTGCTATCCACCCATTGGAAATGGGCTTCTCGAATAAGTATTTGAGAGGATCTACTTTACTTACTATATGGACGGTGCGAGTGAAGTGATATTGCCTTAGTTTCTTTGTGGCCCATAAGTACTAAACTTTATTTTTCCAGGGCGGAATATCTTTCTTCATATTAAAGGAACTTCATACTTAAGCAATAAATGGCATTTTCTTTTCCTTGATTTCATAAGATAGTAGTGCACCAGTTCCAGTTTGTGTTAATGTAAGGTATAACGACTACAGAGGATGTCTTAGTAGAGTTGGAGCTAAGACAGGTGGATTATCCAAATATTCATTGGTCCAAGTAAAAGCCTTTTGATAATTTTCATCCCATTATTTCGGACAGTCTTTCTTAAGCTTCTTGAAGATAGGTTCACAAAGCATGGTAATCTTTGAGATGAACCTGTTGACGTATTGAATATAGCCTAAGAAGCCTCGAGTTTCCTTTTGATTTCGGGGCGATTTGAGAGATATGATGGCTTTGAGCTTTGATGGATCAATTTCAATTCCACGAGAACTGATGACATACCCTAAGATTTTTCCTGAAGTGACCTTGAAGGCGCATTTATGTGGATTCAATCTCATGTTAAACTTCCAAAGTCTTTTAAAAACTTTTCTCAAGGCGGAGGTGTGCCCCTCCTTATCCTTGAATTTAACAATCATATCATCGACATAGACTTCTATCTCTTTGTCAATATGTCATGCAAGAGAGCAGTAGCGGCTCTTTGATAAGTAGCACCCGCATTCTTAAGTCTGAAAGGCATAATGGTGTAGCAATATATCCCCCAAGGTGTAGTGAAGGTAGTCTTTTCCATATCCTCTTTAACCATTTTTTATTCTATTGTAGCCAGCATGAAAGAGAGTAAAACATGATTTGCGGTCTTGACGACTTAAACATCAATTTGAGGTAAAGGAAAGTCATACTTGGGACTAGCCTTATTCAAATCACGGAAATCTACACACATTATGACCCTACCGTTCTTCTTAGGAACCAGAACCACATTAGAAACCCAATTGGCATACTGAACTACCTTGATGTATCGTGCTTGTGATTGTTTAGAAACCTCATCCTTGATTTTTAGTTGAAGTTCCAGTTTCATTCTTCTAAGTCTCTGTTTAACCAGTTTCATCCCTTCCATGAGGGAAATTTGATGTTCTGCATGTTTTTGGATCCATAACTGGCATATCCTCATATGACCATGAAAACACATCTTTAAACTCCCTAAGTATGGCTGTGAGCTCATCTCTCCCTTGAGGGGAGAGAGTCATGCCAACTTGAACTTCCCAAGGTGTATTATTATCTGAGATGTCAACTTTTTCATTTTCCTCAATTATGGGAGTTTTCTTTTCATGTTCTTCAATTGCTTTTATTATCTCAATATCATTATAAAAATTTCAGTTTGTGAAATGCAGCAATCATATAAAGGTGGAAAATAAGAATAAAACTCTGAAAAGTAAGCGGAAGAAAGCATATTATTAAATTCAGAATTCATGACAACAAAGGAAGCCGTGGAAGAGACTTTTGGTGACTCGAGAGGAATAGGGGATGCAGACTCTAAGGTAAAAGAAGAAGAAGAAGAAGAAGGAACAGACTCAATACATATGGACTCCTCAAGTACAGGCTCCCTAGGACATGCTAGCTTGATATCTCCAATGCTAGACTTAGACTCATCATCCAAAGGCTCGAAGCTAGACTCATCAAACATATAACCCTCTCCAATGGTGAAGTCGATCTTATTTCCCTCTAAGTTAGTGAGCTTTATGGTTTTACGCCACCAATGGTCCATGGCTGAAATTGGGGTAATGAGCTCGGTAGGATCAAAGGAGTCCCCATTGAAGGCTGCATCGAAGATGAAGTAGTAATCCAAGTTTTCTCCTTCTTCATGGTAGAGTGGGCCAATATTGATGGTGCTTTCATATATGTTATAATACTCGTAGAATATCATATCTTCTTCCTACTCATCATGATAGCACCCATAAGGTAGACGGAAGCGAGGAGGATAAAGAGGGATTAGAGCTACCTATCCCAAGTCCGATCGTTCCACATCATCTCTGTCAATGACCCATACCCGGATAAAACTTACAATACTTAGTGGCATCCCACCTTTATGATCTGTTTTCTTCTGGTGGATGGGAGTAAGACCTCTACGAGTGATCTTACCCTTAGTATGTAACCTTTAAAAGACTTGAGTATAGGTCATATCCAAAGGAGTATAGGCACGTCGAGGACAGAAGGGAGGCCTCGAAATTCAGGGTTCAATTGCATTAACATTTAGGAAAACACCCTCGAAAGTCAGACCATACCAAGAGTGCTTAACCAATGGTATCGAAGGTGCTCCTTATAATTGCTTTTTAGGTTGGAGATAAAGATTTTAACCATCTCCTTTTTCAGAGGAGTAACAACCATCTTAGCTTTTGGTTTCTCTCCAACAGGATAGGTAAGTTGTGAAACCCACATTGGTTTTTTGTTCAAGTATTTCGAGTTCTCTTTGGGAAGTGGTAGCCCGAACATTACTCTTGTAACAGTTGATGAAGGCATGGGTGATATCTTCCCATGCTTCGGGCATGGGAAGTGGTAGCCCGAACATTACTCTTGTAACAGTTGATGAAGGCATGGGTGATATCTTCCCATGCTTCGGTTCCCTTTGCAGGAAGAGAAAAGAATCATTTCTGACCAATAGGTTCAAGAGATATAGGGAAGATTTTGTGGTAAAGCTTATCACCTATCTTCTTCAAGTCCATGAAATACTTGAGTTTCCTAAGGAAGTTCTAGGGATCATCAGTTACTTGGAATTTGGGAAGCTCATTGATGTTGAACTTATCAGGCATGGTGTCTATAAGGGCTCGATTAAGGCTAGGGGGATTAACATAGGTAAATTGATATGTAGCTCTCTTGATCATCTTATCAATCTCTTGAGTGGAAATTTTATCTTTTTGGAGTTCAAGGACTTGGGTAGATAGTAGTTTGAAAGCTTGGGTTAACTCAGCTAGTGCAGCATTTATGGAGATGTTTTCGACAATGGTAGTGAGAGTTCTAGGAGAAGCAGGTAGGAAAGGGCGTCGAGGTGAATTTTTTCTCGGAATGTGAACCCGGGTGTGACAATTGCTCCAAACCAACCTAGTACCGCTAGTTCTAACCTAAACTAGAGGAGTACCCAAGGGAAAGTGGCCTATCCTGTATTGAGTGGTGGCTCAACCTGTGACCATGGAACGGAACGTGTTTTAGTGTTTGGACCGACTTGCTTTTATGTTTTATACAATTCATGTTCCTAACTCATGGTTACTCTATCACCCTTTTGCATTTTCACTGTTTTTATTTAATTTTGATTTCTTCTTTTTTCTCTTTTTATTCTTTTTTTTTTCGAGGGTGATAGATGTACTTTTACAAGTATGATGTAAATGCAACCTAGGGGATCTATATGAAATGCAAGGACATACTCTAAAAGAGTAACCATGTCTATATAAAACTCCCTATATGGACTCTAGGGTTCAAAGGTTCAACAAGGCTAGTAAACCACATGTAAAGAATACACGTGTTGCACGCACATAGACATCAAACTATGTAAGTCCTTAGGCACGTAGCTCATAACACATCATAGCATGAGTCGTTATCATCCTAGGAAAAGATTCTACATTTTGCTAAAGGTCGGCTTTTCGGTGTCTGAGGGTACCATATGGCTCAAGAGCGGCCGGTCTTACTCACATCACAACTTAGTGACGATTAAGGTCCGAACCGTCTGTCTGTGAGATCCACTCGCCATTGAATAGGACATATGTTCATACCATGTGACTTCTCCGAGGCAGGGTGCCCCACTCTCACTAGTATGAACATCCCCCGGGGTTAGTCTCTAGTAAAGCCCCCTTTCGAATACTTGGCAACACATGCATAATGCCTAACAAAATACTTGATATAATATGATGAGAATTACGAGATTTTTTTTAATTTTGTCAGCTAATCCTTAGGGAAATCCACAAAGGAAGTTGACGAGGCTATTGCACACCTATCAAAAGTAAACCAAACAGCACTAACTAATGTAGCTAGGGAAGTAAGGATCGAATCCTCAGGGAAGCAATTGAACTCTATTAGTTCTAAAAAGCTTAAACTGTATAAAGGGCCTTGGTCGAGAAAGTATTGACTAACTAACTGACTACTGACTAATTACCAACTAATTACGGGAAATGACGAAGAATTAAACCAATAAATTAAGCCTAGGGTCATTCGGGTCACCAAGAACAACTAATGGATTCACTAACAAAGATCGTTCAACCTCACAATTATCGTCAAATTAGGGCTCACTAATTCTCTCGAATCTAGACTCCCTCGAAACTCATCTAGCGGCTCTCGCTCATGCCTAGACTAATTCCGCCTATTATTCAGTGGTCTTATTGTGGTATTTTTACCTCTCGGCATCAAATTCAACAATTACCAGAATTACAACTAAATCTGCGCACAATTCAATTGTAAACAAAGAAACCAATAATAGGAAATTGACTACTAATTATGGGATTGAAACAACCTAATTTAATTAGTCCATTGATTGATCAAGGTTTCCCTAACCCTAGAAATTAGACTACTCACTCATGATTATGAAAATTAAAGCAAGAACAATTGTAAAATTCCTAATTGAATTCATGAAGTAATTGACAATTAAACTAATTAACATAAACAAATAACTAAATTAATTAAACTAGAGAGACTAAAAAGCATAAATTAAACTAAAATAAAGAACAAAATCAGAAAAATTACCAAATTGGAGAAACAATTGAAGACTTGAATTGAATTGAGAATCAATGTTATGAACAAAACCCTAATTTCCCTAAATTAATTTGAGAGAGAAAAGTGCTTAATTATAAAACCTAAGAGAGTAATTCTAAATTATGAAAAGCATAAGTATTTGCCTAGAAAGTCATGCCTAATTTACCCAAAGTTGGGCTTACAAACCTAAGTACGAAGAAAATAAGAAGAATAAAAATCCCGGAAAACCGGCTGATGCGGGCGCATAGGAGGTTTATGCGCCCGCATAGACCTCCAGAATGCCTCCGTGTTTGAAATCTTGGTTAAATGCGCCCGCATGTATTATTGTGCGCCCGCATATGTTCCTCAGAAACTTGTTTCATTTTTTTTCTATTTCTTCTAAGAGTTCTTTAAGAGTGTTTTCATTACTTCTTGGCACGCATTTCCATGCATCTTCACTCTTATTCCGTCCAAGCTTTCCGGCTTAGTTCCGAGCCTCGGTTTCCGTGCCTGAAATTACAAAACATACCAAAACCGAGCATAACAACCGCAAATGATAAAAATCAAACTAAAGAGCTCTAAAATCGCCAGAAATTAATCAAACTTGACGAGACACTTCAAATTAGCTAAAGAACATCAAATGGGCTAAAATAAAGCCAGAATAACAACCACTAGGCATAAAATTGACTCGAAACAAGGGGAAAAACACTATAAAAACCGCACATATCAGATTCCCCCAAGCCAAGCCTTTGCTCGTCCCGAGCAAAGATAACGAAATGACTTTCACCCCATAAAAACATATGCATCACAACTCAAGGATCCTTCCGAGTTTACTAAGGTTAAAGCAAGTCAGATGCTACACATTCCTAAGCAAAAGTCAAACAAAGCCAACCGAGCAAGTTTAATGAATCGATGACTAGAATAGCTCACGGGTTGTCACTCCACACAATTGAGCATCTAACAATGTAGCTCACCCTCACCACCCAACCATAAGAAAATGGAATGCAAATGCAATAGTGTTTGAATGCACATTTTGAGGAATCCAAATCCACATCTCACACCTCATGCAAGTGTTTAAGGGTATACACTCAATCCTAAAGTCGACTCGAAATGCAATTAATACTCTACGACCTTGCCAAAAGACTCTTCCACAATCAACCAAAGCATGCACATAAAGATCAAAGAGGA
Organism: Suaeda aralocaspica; assembly: GCA_016808085.1. Classification (NCBI taxonomy): domain Eukaryota; kingdom Viridiplantae; phylum Streptophyta; class Magnoliopsida; order Caryophyllales; family Amaranthaceae; genus Suaeda; species Suaeda aralocaspica. Next base: position 899,114 of record PYUH01000219.1, read on the forward strand.
CTTTATAAGCTTGTAATGCAAGGCTAGGGTGAAGGGTAAGATAAATTTGGGATAATGTGGCTGAAAATGCGGGGTATACGCATATAAAACATCGGAGACTCACCAACACATCATACAATAACATCAATGTCTCCCATCATCCAATTCCAACCGAATCAAACCAACTTTTAAATTTTCATTCACTTCACACCTTTATTTTCATTCAAATCACAAATCTAAACCGAATTCAAGCTTTTCATTCATCTACTTCAATTTCAACTTGTTTTTCTCTTTTTTTTTTTTCAAACTTTTTTTTTCTTTCTTTTTTTTTTTCTTTCCAATTCATTACTTTTTTTTTCATTTTAGTTTCACGACTCTTAATAGTTAGCCATTAAGACCAAACTATCACACGTACATAACTGGACTCCAAATCACATTTAGAAACCTTTTAAAACACAATTCCAGTCATTGGTACGCAGAGCCTTAATGTGAAACTTATAGAACCTCCTGTACATCAAAAATTCACAATTTTACCAAATCCTCCAAATACACCATCACAACAATCAACAAACACAACAAACCACAACATGACTCCCCCAAGCCAAGCTTGGGCATACAATACGCCATCAAACACCGAGGCCAAAAAGGGTTGTAATGCGGTTAAATTTTGTGAGGGATATAGGCTTACGAAAACACAGGATCAAGGGAAAAATGTTCAGCATGAAAATCCTAATAATGCATCTGAAGGCTCTAACACAATTGAACGCCTCTTATCATGCGCAACATGCAACAAAACCTCAATTAAAAGTTACTAAAGTCCAAAGGCAAACCAAAGATCATAAATGCACCAGGAACTAAGCACACATGAAAAGAATACAATTTAATGTAGCCTATAAGATTAGAAGTGGCTCAAATCCTCCCGCTAACACAGTTCAAGTCCAAGACCCAAGCAAGGTTAGACAAAGTTGACAATTGCAAGGAAAGCTAGCAAATTAAGACTAAGTCATGCCCGGTAAATCACATAAGTAAACTCATCCAAATACAAGAATCATGAAGTTTTCAAAAATTTAAGCAAATGGGTACATGAAAAGTCAAATCAACGAAAAACCGGGACGAGCAACTAGCCAATCACAATAAGAATTCTCTTTTAACAGCTGACTACATTAAACTAGGAAAGCAGTACATTTTTTTGGTTACATGTAAACTCCCGGCCTTAAGGGACGGTACAAACCATGTAACATTCCTACAAAAGCAGTAAAAACTACACTAAAAAGCAATAAAAACTATACTAAGAAAGCAAATAAAAAATGATGTATATGGGTAAGAGCAAGAAGTTGTGCAAGGATAAGAAAGAGGCATGGGCGGTAAATGCCATTACATGTAGCATACACGGATTTAGATTTGACCACCTCACGCTGTTTCGATGATATATAACAAAGTATAACTTGGATTAAGCTGATTCCTACTTCATTAGAAAGTAGACTCATAGGGCTTTCCAACGGTAGGTCATACGTCTCGTGGAACGTCCTAGAGAAAAAGTTATGACCGTTTCAAAATGGTGTTCTTGCGCAGATGCGAGAGGGAAAAAAAAAATCTGGACTTCTGGAGGTCTGATGCGGGCGCATAAACTTCCCATGCGGCCGCATCAACCCCCGTCACTAAATATTCTGCACTTCTAGGGGTTAGATGCGGGCGCATAAAACCCCCATGCGTCCGCATCTACCCTATTTCACCCTGAACACTTTGTTTTCTTCTCTTTGACACTTAATAAATTTTCACTTTCTCTTTTTCATCCACCTTGACCTTGACTTAGACTTAGACCTCGGAATTCTACCGAAAACCCCTAGTTACTTAATTACACCTTAAAGCACACAAAAACACACGAACACAACTAACTAAAAATTACNACGAAAATAAACTAAAACACACCAAAAGCACATAAAAAGAGTTAAGAAGGGACAGGAAGCTCGGGTTGCCTCCCGAGAAGCGCTTGTTTAGGGTCATTAGCTTGACCATGTTACCTCATAGCTCATGGAGGATCGAAGAGTGAACGTGAACCACATTTAGTTAAATAATCAGAGCAATTAGGAGTTATTGGTTGCTCAAATGCTTCACGTTCCTTGTTAAAAGCCTCATCATTTTTCGTATTCATATTACAAGCATGAGAAGATTGTTTTCGGGGTTTCCGACGTTTCTTGAGACGGGATTTCCTTTTCTTTTGATCCTGAAATAGCTTGTTATTAACACTATCTTCATCACCTGCAATAGAATCCAAACACACAGGAGCCTCCAGAAGATCCTTATTAGGGGATCGAAGCAAGTCATTAAGAACAATTACATTAAGAGTACAAATTGCATGACATGATTGTTCTATCATAGTACTTTTCAATGCACTATCAAGGTTGAAGGTAACCTTGTCATCTCCTACAGAAAGAGTCAAATTACCATTTTTGACATTAATAACAGCACCTGCAGTGTGTAAGAATGGTCTACCTAGTATAATCGGAATATGAGCATCCTCATCCATATCTAACACAACAAAATCAACAGGAATAAAGAATTTCCCGACTCTCACCGGGACATCCTCTAAAATACCTTTAGGGTACTTCACGCTTGCTTTTTCGAGGGAAAATACTACCCACCACAAAGAACTGCTTTATTGAGGAGCCAAATTACTAACTTCAATCACGGAGACGATGAGTCACTATATGATGCTTGGGAACGGTTTAAGGAGTTATTGAGAATGTGTCCTCATCATGGGCTTGAGAAATGGTTCCTAGTTCAGTCATTCTACATGGTTGGGTAATGAGAGTAGGGCTTTGTTAGATCTGCTGTCAATGGTCGATTTAGAACCAAGAAGTCAACGTGCATATGAACTGATTGATGAAATTGCCACTCATAATCATATTTGGTAACCTTAGAGGGCATTCAAGAAGGTGGGAAACATGTAGTTGATGATAAGTATGAGAGTTTAGCTGCACAGATAAATGCATAAGTCAGAAGCTTGATAAGATGGTACTACCGCTACCTCCACCATCACCTGTAGCCGCACTTTCGGGATCACTGATCCCTTTCTGTGATTCATGTGTTCTTTCGGTCTAATTCCCAGTCTTGTACTAGTTCAGTAGAGAAGTATGTGCCTTTCAAGCCTACAAAAACAATCCTTTCAATACATACAATCCGGCTGGAAGGATCACCCATACTTTTTACAAGAACAACAGCAATGTTCAGAATCCTCAGCAAGCCAGGCCACCTCAGCAGGCAACCCAGCAGATGCAGAGATATGTACACCACACCCACCAGGTTTCAGCAGGTCACCACTATCAGCACCGCCAATGCCACCTAACCTAGTGAGAAACATCTCGGAGTTGAAGAATATGATGCTGCAAATGCAGAAAAAATATGGGCGATTAGGCTCAATAACAAGCACTTGGAAACTCAGATAGCTAGATTGCGCAATCAACAGCTCAAAGGCAACCAGGCCACCTTCCATCACAACCCCACCCCGACATCAAGGATCACAGAATCCCCGAGGGACCATGTCAATGCCATTACCTTGAGGATTGAGCTGCTTATGAAGGCCCGAAAATGCCTACTGATGATGTTAATTCTGATTGCAGGTGGAGCTAAGAAGACCAGTGATGTGGTGATGAAGATTTAGCAGACAGTTCCAGATAAGGAGGCTGAAGCACCTAAGGAGAAGGTAGATGACAATCGATTGACACTATCCCGAAGTCACAGGTTAGGTTGCCCTTTCCGAACAGGGTGGACCAGGAGTAAGAACGATAATCATTCAGTAAATTTTAGCTATTGTTAAGAATTTGCAATTACTGTTCCATTACTGATTTGATAACTCAAATTCCTACTTACACTAAGTTTTTGAAAGACATTTTGAGCAGGAAACGCGAGTTGAGTGTGGTGGAGACCGTAGCACTTACGGTGGAGTGCAGTGCGATATTGCAAAACAAGTCACCACCGAAACTAAAGGACCCGGGGAGTTTTTCCATCCTTGTAAAATTGGTCCTCGTTTATTGACAAAGCATTATGTGATTTTAGGAGCCAGTGTTAGTGTCATGTCGTATCTATTTGCAAAAGCTTGATATGGGTGCTTTGAAGGTCACTAACTTACCTTGCGATGGCAGATAGGACAGT
>PYUH01000219.1:903269-919134 GCA_016808085.1 Suaeda aralocaspica
ACATGGTCCCTCGGGGGATTCTGTGATGCCTGTGATGCTGGGGTGTGGGTTGTGATGGAAGGTGGCCTGGTTGCCTTTGAGCTGTTGATTGCGCAATCTAAGCTATCTGAGTTTCCAAGTGCTTGTTATGAGCCTACATCGCCTCCATATTTTTCTGCATTTGCAGCATCATATTCTTCAACTCCGAGATTTCTCCACTAGGTTGAGGTGGCATTGGCGGTGCTGATAGTGGTGACCTGCTGAAACCTGGTGAGTGTGGTGGTACATATCTCTGCATCTGCTGGGGTGCCTGCTGAGGTGGCATGGCTTGCTGAGGATTTGAACATTGCTGTGTGTTTCTTGTAAGAAAAGTATGGGTGATCCTTCCAGCCGGATTGTATGTATTAGAATAGGATTGTTTGTAGGCTTGAAAGGCACAACTTGCTCTACTGAACTAGTACAGACTGGGAATTATGACCGAAAGAACACATGAATCACAGAAAGGATCAGTGATCCCGAAAAGTGCGGCTAACAGGTGATGGTGGAGGAGCTGTAGTAACAATCTTATCAAGCTTCTGACTTATGCATTTATCTGTGGCAGCTAAACTCTCATACTTATCATCAACTACATGTTTCCACCGTTCTTGGAATGCCCTCTAAGGTTACCAAATCTGAATATGAGTGGCAATTTCATCAATCAGTTCATATGCAGACGTTGACTCTTGGTTCATAAATCGACCATTGACAGCAGAATCTAACAAAGCCCTACTCTTTCCATTTTTTTTTTAAAAAACCAACCCATTGTAGAATGATTGAACTAGGAACCATTTCTCAAGCCCATGATGAGGACACATTCTCAATAACTCCTTAAACCGTTCCCAAGCATCATATAATGACTCATCTGTCTCCTGATTGAAGTTAGTAATTTGGCTCCTCAATAAAGCAGTTCTTTGTGGTGGGTAGTATTTCCTCTGAAAAGAAAGAGCTAAATCCTCCCAACAATTAATGGTAGCCATATTGAGATCATTCAACCAGGTCCTAGCCTTTNAAGAGCTAAATCCTCCCAACAATTAATGGTGGCCATATTGAGATCATTCAACCAGGTTCTAGCCTTGTCTTTTAATGAAAACGGAAACATTCGCCTCCTGATGTAGTCCTTAGAAACGTTCATTTGCTTGATAGTATCACAGTATTGAAGGAAATTCTGTAAGTGTAAGTTCGGATCTTCCTTCAATGTCCCTGAAAACTGATTTCGTTCAACCATGTTCACAAGAGCCGGTTTCAGTTCAAAGTTAGCAGCATCGGTATCGGGTACTGAATAACCTCCAGCCATAGACTCCGTACTAGGCAAGGAATAGTCTCTCAATGAACGGGCCGCAGGTGGCGGTGGTGGTGGAGGCGGTGGTCCTCTACCCTGTCCTTCTCCTTCGGCAGCCATTTCAACTTCTAAATACCCTTCAAACAGCGGATTGAAGGTGAACTCGAAAAACTGAGACAAGTCAGAAACAGTTTCCTCCACAGATCGGGGAAGAAAAATTCGGCGTCTACTACGTCTCAACCGTTTCAGAAACACTCGCTCGGGCTCAGGGAAGATGAAAGTATCAGGCTCGTGGTCGTTTTGCATAAACCTATGAACCTGCACACAATAGAAATTCCGAGCAAGGATGATAAATAGCCACAAAGAACTGAATAGTTCTTTGAGACTAAGAAAAATAAAAATAAAACAGTAAAAACCCGACTAATAGAATTAAAAATTGCCTCCCCGGCAACGGCGCCAAAATTTGAACAGGCTATCGCACACCTATCAAAAGTAAACCAAACGACACTAACTAATGTAGCTAGGGTAGTAAGGATCGAATCCTCAGGGAAGCAGTTAAACTCTATTAGTTCTAAAAAGCTTAAACTGTGTAAAGAGCCTTGGTCGAGAAGTATTGACTAGCTAACTGACTATTGACTAATTACTAACTAATTACTGGAAATGACGAAGAATTAAACCAATAAACTAAGCCTAGGGTCATTCGGGTCACCAAGAACAACTAATGGATTCACTAACAAAGATCGTTCAATCTCACAACTATCGTCAAATTAGGGCTCACTAATTCTCTCGAATCTAGACTCCCTCGAAACTCATCTAGCGGCTCTCGCTCATGCCTAGACTAATTCCGCCTATTATTCAGTGGTCTTATTGTGGTATTTTTACCTCTCGGCATCAAATTCAACAATTACCAGAATTACAACTAAATCTGCGCACAATTCAATTGTAAACAAAGGAACCAATAATAGGAAATTGACTACTAATTGTGGAATTGAAACAACCTAATTTAATTAGTCCATTAATTGATCAAGGTTTCCCTAACCCTAGAAAATCGACTACTCACTCATGATTATGAAAATTAAAGCAAGAATAATTGTAAAGTTCATAATTGAATTCATGAAATAATTGACAATTAAACTAATTAACATCAACAATTAACTAAATTAATTAGACTAAAGAGATTAAAAAGCATAAATTAAACTAAAATAAAGAACAAAAGTAGAAGAATTACCAAATTGAAGAACAAATTGAAGACTTGAATTGAATTGAAATTTAATGTTATGAACAAAACCCTAATTTCCCAAATTAATTTGAGAGAGAAAAAGTGCTTAATTATAAAACCTAAGAGAGTAATTCTAAATTATGAAAAGCATAAGTTATTTTGCCTAGAAAGTCGTGCCTAATGTACCCAAAGTTGGGCTTACAAAGCCTAAGTACGAAGAAAATAAAAGAAGAATAAAAATCCCGGAAAACCGGCTGATGCGGGCGCATAGGAGGTTTATGCGCCCGCATCAGACCTCCAGAATGCCTCCTTGTTTGAAAACTTGGTTAAATGCGCCCGCATGTATTATTCGTGCGCCCGCATATGTTCCTCAGAAACTTGTTTCATTTTCTTTTCTTCTTATTTCTTCATGAGTTCTTTAAGAGTTGTTTTCATACTTCTTGGCACGCATTTCCATGCATCTTCACACTTATCCCGTCCAAGCTTTCCGGCTTCGTTCCGAGCCTCGGTTTCCGTGCCTGAAATTACAAAACATACCAAAACCGAGCATTACAACCGTAAATGATAAAAATCAAACTAAAGAGCTCTAAAATCGCCGGAAATTAATCAAACTTGACGAGACACTTCAAATTAGCAAAAGAACATCAAATGAGCTGAGATAAAGCCAGATTAACAACCACTAGGCATGAAATTGACTCGAAACAAGGGGAAAAACACTATAAAAACCGCACATATCAGAAGTCCCCAATGAAGTCGCTAAACTATGGACGTCGTACACAGCTGTGCGTCCACGAGTCATATATATATGGGTGAGTTCGCTTGGCTTGGAACAAAACTCCCGTAAAGGCCAACAACCGTACTTTGTAGAGTCTTATGGACCCGAATAGCCGCGTCCTCACCAGCCAAGGTGAGGTGCAACGGTTTTCCCATGGTTAGGTCGTGCACCAAATTAGTGGAATCAGAGATGAGGTACCTCCAAGTCAAGTTGTCCTCTACTAGATCTCTTTTGTAATTCTTATCATATGATATCAAGCAACATTACAATAGAATTAACCTATTGAGCGCACCGCTTGAGTGCTCACTTGGCGAGTTTATTTAATGTACATGTATTAACTAGATTTGGCGATCACTATATTTACGTCATAGTTAACCTATTCAAGATTCGGCGGTGTAAAAGAGAGCATTTATAATGTTCGATGTGCAACGATTGTAACACCAAAAGATTGTTTTTTATTTGATTTATTTTTTATGTGGCTCTTTAGATTCAACATTCATTTGTAGATGTTGTATGACTCTTTATTAATGAGCTAATGTTTACTGTAAAAAAAAGATCTACAACCAACTTAAAACCACTTAATAAACAACATACTAATCCCACTTTTGGTCTTTTTAGTATGTGCAAAATTGCAAATATATGTACCTATAAAATTATCATGTATCGATGTCACTAATATTTACTTTAACAGATTTTTTGTCAACTACATTATTATAAGAATAAAAATTTCAATTCTTTAGGTTTCAACTCACTCCAATGAAAAGGTATGTCATCAGTAGTTATGTTTATACAACACAATGGGAAAAGCAATTAAGCTACATAAATGATAAATCTTGTTATTTTCGACAGACATATATCATAACTATATTATATTATTAATAACATAAGCCTTATACATTAAAGATAACTTCCTTACAAATGTGTCTCTATTTATTTTAATTAAAAATTCAAATTTTGATGGCATCTAGAAAATAGGAAAAGAAAAATTAGGGCGAGGATAATGCCCAACTAGGTAATCCCCAAGCCATGCTCGGTTATTCAACCATATGCTTAAATAATATGTAGAAATAAAATATGCAAACCTTTTTATGCAATTTATTTATTAAAAAAAACTAATATTATATTTACAAAATACAACAAATCTGTTATAAAAAACTTATATTATATGTATAAACTACAATAAAACTATTTTGAAAAACTTATATTACATTTATAAGTTACACATAAATATCTAAATAACAATGTCCTAAATATGTGAGAGTTATGTAATTTGATTTGGGAGGAAAATTTAGGAGTGAAAGTTTTAATAGTGGCAGCCGGTTTAGTATACGATAAATAGATAAATATATACATAGATAGCTACAAAGATGGGATCAAGCTTGCAATATTGCTTACATGCTTGTGGAGTATGTTTTCCATGCAAAATGGTGATGTTTAACTTCAAGTGTTCTTCAAAATGATGTTCCACATCGTATATATTGCTTCTTTTTATGTTGCAATGCCTTTAGAAGCAACAAGAAATTATGTTCCAATATCTTGTAATTTGGGGCTTTGGAAAATACTAGAGTACAAATTTTTAATTGATACATTCGTTCCTCAAACGTTAATGGCACAACATTATTTTTGTAAGAGCTTTTTTGTTCAAATGTTGCAACAAAAAAAAGGGAAAAGAGGCAATATATAGTCAGCATAAATTAGTACAAATCATTTTTGTCGTGCATCTTCATGTCAGAAAATTGAAATAACTGCTATCCCAACTTTTTTAGTCAAAGGCACTCATCATGTACTTTGCTAATGACAAATAATATTATCAGGATTCAAGAATTTGATGCAATTGTTCAACATTATTTTCTTGACAATGCAAACGTCAAACTTGTATATAATTAAAAGTTAAAAACATGGATTTCAAGGTTGTTTGAATGAACATTCAGAAGGATAATGCTTTGTTCCCAATATATACAGACTATATAATATAGATCAAATCATTGCAAAACGATTGTTGAATTGAGTGGAAAAGCTAAGGATATATCGAGCTCTTGTTTAATGCCAAAGTAGAATCTTTAGTCTAGAGAGTGAAACTCTAGAGAGTGTTTTTTTAGCTAGGACTTCCTAGGCTTCCATATTTTTTCATAGTTTCTTCATAATTTCAGTACTCAATCCTTTAACATACTATTACCTTCTACTTGGCTCTCACTGAGATTTTGGCTTGCGAGTTTATGATACTTTAGGTTGTAGGAATATTATGAGCTATTCTGACCCAGCAATCTCCTGCGATTCTCCAATATCGTGGAGTTCAGTGGGATCCCAATCCTCCTCACAACGAGGGCCAGTGGTGGAGGGGGATGCATATGATGCCAAGAATGATCGTAACTATCAACTTGCCATGATTGGTATAGTTGTCGACTCCAGAACTTTCAAGGAAGACGATCTTCAGCAATGGGTGAATAACTATTGGATTAGGGATGGTGCAATTCTAGTTGAAGTAATAGAGAAAACGATCTTCGTTTCTGTACCCACCCTTATGATCGTGACTTTCTAAGTTGAAAGGATCGGTTAATTTTAGGGGGGCGCTTATAGTTCTCAAGCCTTGGTTTTCAAGGGTTACCATTGCAAATTGTGTTCCGAAATCACTCAATTTGTGGATCACAGTAGAAGGAATACCCTTTGAATAATGTAGTGGGTACACAGCTAGAAAACTGCTCAGTATAATAGGGAGAGTCATTAAACTTAACTATGCTTCAGCTAGTCTAAAGGGTGTAATTTGAGGACTAGTAGAAGTCAATTTTCATGATCCGCTAATTCCAGGGTGTTATGAATTTCAAGACAATCATTTGGTGTGGGTTTTCTTTCGTTATGGAGGTGTGTTTGAGTTTTGCAAATGTTGTGGCAGAGTCAGGCATAAACGAGCAAATTGCCAGCGCCAAGAAATAGAGGTCCACAAAGATATTGAAGCCATGCTCCAAAGAATTTCTCGAGGGAAGCACTTCTTCAGGGATCCCACTTGAATCAGCTCTACACCAACAAGGTTACTGGCTCAAGAAAGTAGAAAGAAATAGAACTACCAAATTTAACTTCAAAAACTTGGAATCAATTACAAAACGAGAAAAGGATGGCTCTAGTGAAGAGGACGAGGAAATGGAATACCACCCAGATTCAGCATGGGAAAAGGTGGAGGAAAACCAAGAGTTTTCCTCGAAAAAGGGAGACCGATGTCAACCCCCTTTACAATAAAAAAGGAAGCGAGATGATCAAGATGATGAAGACAATAATCCCAACAAAGATGAAGGAGAAGGAAGGCAAGGTTCCTTGCAAAAACGACATGCCACCATAAGGAGCCGACGAGGGTTCCCAACACTACATCCATTACAAATTCACAAAGCTAAAAATGTGCAAAATCGACATTACCGTTATAGCTACACTATGAAAAGGAGAAGGGAAACCCAACTAACTACTGGTTGGGAAGGGAAAAGAGCTCATATTCAGCCATGTTACAACTATTCGCAGCCTTCTAAATGGAAGAACATTAATAAAAATGATTGCACCTTGGATCATCCTTCCAAAAAGTCTAAGTGTTGCATTCACAACCCAGTTAAGGTGACTAGAAAACGATCTTTCTCAGTCTTATTCACCTCTCATTCCATCGGAGAGGAGGATAATGGTGGCCACGGTTTTAGGATGCTTAGGAGGAAGGTGATCTGTACGCGCCCAGCGATGCGTACCGATCTCTTGTCCAGCTCAGGTAATTCAATTTCTACTATTCTAGCCTTCCTCTTTTGCACTAGGTCCGATGCGAAAGTAATTAAGAGTGGCTTAGCTTCTTCAATTTTTCACTGTTCCAACTACATGCATAAGTCACCACCATCCTCATTATTTCAAAATCCACTATTAACTGACAAGTCCCTAAACTCCCTCTTCATTAATTATAATATTCACTGTGCATGCTTGCTTTTCTTTGTTAAGTAATATCTCCCCTCTTAATAGAAATTTTGGGTTTGTTACATTGTCCAAGACTGTTTTTAACATTAACTTCCATTATTTCCTCTTTTCACTATTCCAACCATTCTCTTTACTATTTATAGCTACTACCAATTGCATTTCTCTCAGTTTATCTTAGAATTTTACCACTCCCTCCACTTTTAAACTGTTCTTCTCTTACTGGGATTTATTCTACTGTACCACTTGTTTTTTATTTTTGCAAAAAATGTCAAACCCTCATGATTACAACCCCACCCACGCCAATTATCCTCTTGATAAGCAAACTCACTACTTGGTTAAACTTGGGTTAAAGCTAGATGAAATCATCGAAGATGTCTCCGTCTCTGTCACCATTGAGGAGGAGGACAAACTTCTTTTTCCGACTCTCCCATTGGCAGACCACTTTGTCCCCTTTGGGTCCCTTGTTTACAACATCAGCCCCCCTCCATTAGTCCTCAGTTGAGCCTAATGAATTTATCTACCAAACCAATGTATGCTCTAGCTGACATCCTATCCAAGTTACCTTTGGTTGACCCAAAAGGCTTTTTCTTCGATATGGGCCAGCCGAGTAATAGTGGGCCAGCCCAGGTTATTGAGGACTAGGATGAATTGGGTAAAATAGTTTCGCAAAATTTAACCCCGTGGAGCCCACTACAAGGGAGCATTGAAATGGGGTCCGCCTCTATTCCCCAACGCCCATCTATCTTCAGAGGGTTCCTTTGACTCCGGCTCAAATCGGTATGTGTCTGCAAGGTCAAGCTTTAGTACCCAAGATCAGGACCAGTGTGAAATTATCTTTCCTCAGTCAATGAATTTACAGTTATCCTTATCAACCACTCCTAGAGAACCACAAAAGAAAGGAAATGAAAAGGGGAACATGCAGCTAGAAATAAAGAGAGAAAACTTCGAGTAGTAAACAGAAGAAGAACACTGAAACAACAAATGCGGGGAATAAGCAAAGTTTTGGAGGATTGGGGAGAATCGAGCCAGAAGTTGGAAGTTTCGGACCTCAATGTCGCGTGTCGTGAAATGACAGAAAAGGTTGCTCTTCTGAATGGTATTGCAAAGCCTATTGGGAAGGCTTTAAAGGAGGACACGGGTATTCAAGGATGGTGATGTATTGTTTCGGATAAAGAGTTGGGTCTGTGGGATTCAATAGGGGACTCAGAGGAGGGTGGCAACTCGCTTGGAGGACAGGGAGGTTTAGGCAAGGAGGAAGGGTTCTTGGCAACCTTGGAGAGGCCAATTGCAGGAATATGAAGCTCCTTAGCTAGAACTGTAGGGGTGTTGGTGAGAAAGGATCCCCTATAATCTCCTTGCTCCACCATTTGGCGAGTAACCTAGCGGTGGATGTTATCTTTCTCTCTGAAACCAAATGCTCTGTTAAGATGTTAGAATGTGTTTTTTTAAATAAAGGTTTTACTAGTTGTACAGGTGTGGATAGTGTAGGTTCGAGTGGTGGCCTTTTCTTTTGTTGGCCACCATTGATTGGTGTTGATGTCATTGGAGTTTGTTGTAATTTTATTTTCTGTTTTGTTTCTTCTATGTCGAATAAATTAGTGTATGTTGTTTGCTACTATGGCCCTCCTATTGTAGTGGTTCGTCGAGGGGTTCTCGACAGCCTTACTATGTTGCTAAATGTCTATTCCAGGGATACTATCCTTATTGGGGACATTAGTTAAGTGGTGTTCTCAAGGCACAAGAAAGGAGGGAACTCTTACTCATTGGGGGCTAGTCTCTTTGCTAACTGGGCCCTTAGCCATAACTAGATTGAAACTGATTCAAAAGGAAACCAGTTTACTTGAACTAATAATAGAACTCAAAATGCAAATATAAAGGAAGTCCTTGATAGAGCTTACTGCAACGACAATTTCCTATGCAATTGGCCTAACACCAGTGTTTGGAATTTTCCCGTTATTATCTCTTATCACTCACTAATTCGATCTGCTTGACACCAATCCCACTACTAACAAAAGGAAAAGACCCTACAAGTTAGAGAATTGGTGCCTGGAGAAAAGTGAAGTCCAGGAAATTTGCAACCACTCATGGCAAACAAGGATTCAAGGGTCCCCGACATTTCTCCTTCAACGAAAATTGGAATTCATTCTTAAGGGTTGCAGGCAATGGTGCTTAAACTTTCGAAGCAGAACGGTATAAACTGGGAGGATATCTTGCATGAAGTTAAACTAAAACAGAACGATGAAGGGGATGGGATTGGTATGTTGCTTAAGGAGTTTCAGTTACAAACAGAGGAAATGATTGAGTTAAGGCTAAAATTCTGGAGACAGTGAGCCAAAATGAAATGGGAAGCGCATGGAGATCACCATACCTGATGTTTCTTTTCTAGTGTCAAAACCCCAAAAGCTAGAAACAAAATAAGGTGTATCCAATTAGATCGCAACTCTTGGACCACAACAGAGAAGGAAATCAATGAAGCTTTTGTCAAAAATTATGATGATTTATTTGGAGGCCAGACCCTCCCTGCTCAAGATGATTCTAGGGTGCAATGGTTTGATCAACTCCCACAAGTTTTTCCTATTGATACTCAGAACTTGATAGCCACCTTCTCAAATGAGGAAATAAGGAATGCAGTGTTTGGTCTCCCCGATTATAAATCTCCGAGGTCGGATGGAATATATGCGGAATTTTTCCATCTTAACTGGAAGCTCATAGGCGTGGACGTTTGCGATGCGGTGCGTGGCTTTTTCGAGGGAGAAAAATTGTTAAAAGAGTTGAATAATACCCTCATCACCTTAATCCCAAAGGTTGACTCTCCGGCGACGGTGAAGGATTTTAGGCCAATCAGCCTATGTAACACCTCCTACAAGATAATTTCAAGATGCCTTATCACCCGTTTAAAACCGATAATGAAAAGGATAGCAGGGGAACATCAAAATGCCTTCATTTCAGGGAGACTAGTGTCAGATAACTAGATTATTTGTCATGAACTCACGCACTGGGTATAATGGAAAACGAATGGGAAGCAATCTCATGCCATTCTTAAGCTAGATCTTAGTAAAGCCTATGATTGTCAGCGATGGGATTTTCTTCATCTTGTGCTTACAAAGTTTGGCTTCCCACTTGTTTGGATCAATTGGATCATGGAGTGTGTTACCTCAATGTCTTACAAGATTCTCATCAACGGAGTGCCTTCTAGGAAAATTGTCCCTTCTTGTGGTCTCCGACAAGGCGACCCCCTTTCCCCCTATTTGTTTATTCTTTGTATGGCAGTACTCTCAAATGGTCTCAAGTATGCTGATTGTGTTGGTCTCCTTAAGGGAATCAAAATTGGACGTAGGGCCCCAAGGATCTCACACCTCTTCTTTGCAGATGACGCTCTATTTTTCTTCGACTATGTGTCTCTATGAAGAGAGTTATTGATGGCTTCTACTTGATTTCGGGTGAAATGGTTAACTTTGATAAATTGTTGATAATGTTTAGCCCCAACACAACTCCAGAGATCAGAACTCTTTTAAAGAACACACTTCATATGCCCACCTCGACCTTTATGGGTACTTATCTTGGGAGTCCAATGGATGTTAGTGGGAAAGCTACTAGGCAATTTGATAATCTGCTGGATAGGGTCACGCAGCGATTATCCTCGTGGAAATTCAAGAGTTTTTCTAAAGCGAGGAAGGCCATCATCATCAATGCAATCCTAGCCACGCTTTTATCTCATGTCATGAGTGTTTATCTCCTACCTAAAAGGGTTACAGGTAGGCTGAATGCTATATTCACTACTGGTGGGTCCATAGTGGCTCACATAGAGGCCTTCATTGGAAACGGAAGGAAACTCTACATAGTCACAAAATGGAGGGGGTTTTAGTATCCAGGACGTCAAAAAAATGAATAGTGCTCTCTGCTTTAAATCATCTTGGAGAGTTCATCTTAATCCTCAATTACTTGTAAGCAAGGTAATAAGGCGAAGATATGGAGGATCCCCAATTGATGTGGCTATGCAGGGGAAAAAACTTGGAGTGGCTTCTTGGAGCATGCGGAGTATAACCCGAGCCACCACTCAACTTCAGCACCACTGTACCTTGGCACCCTAATTGGGTCTGCAGGTACCACCCCTATTTTTCAAAGGAAACGGGTGCATGGAGAATCCCTGCTCGTCAAAGATGATGCTAAGCTTAATGACGTCCACATAGTAAGATATGTGAAAGACTTGTGGCACTCAAATCGAGAATGGAACGTCAACCTCCTCCGTAAGTTGTTCAGTAATGAAGATGTTGACAAGATTCGAAGCGTTACCATCCCAAATCGACATTGCCTTGATTTGTTATATTGGAACCACAACAAAAATGGGGCTTACACTGTTAAATCAGGGTATTAGTCGCAGTTCACCAGGTCATCGTCAAACTTTGGCCACTAAGATTTGGAGGATCATTTGGAAAGCGAAAGTCAATGTCAAATGGAAAACCTTCATATGGAGAGTCCTCCAGGACGCCCTTCTTACTAAGGCCAAGCTTGCTCAAAGGGGTTTGAGTGTGGATACTACTTGTCTCTTCTATGGTACCCATATGGAGACAACGGACCATTTATTCAGAGACTGTGACTTCACTCAACGAGTGTGGATGGCTTCCAGTTTGGGTCTTCGAGTGAATCATTACCATTTCATTAGCCTTCATACATGGCTCACAGACATGATAACCTACTTATCACATGATACCCAGAGATGGGAGGATGGTTTTAGGGAGATTTGTTGTATGTTGTTTAGCATCTGGGAACAACGTAATAGTATGGTGTTCGATAGAGGCAAGTTACAAGTAGACGACGTGATGACTAGAATTGCCACACTAAAGAAAGAATGGTCGAGCCAGATAGCGTCCCGAATTTGGTTGTTATGATGTACTGAAAAAATAGCCACTATAAGTGAGCCGCTACTCTGGGAATGGGGAAGTAGTAATTACCAGCAAGTGGTAGAAGTTCAGGTGGATGGTGCCTGGAATCGAAGAAGAAAGGGGAAGTAATGGCCTCAGCAGGATGGTAGATTACTACAGCAAGGAAACGGGCTTCAGGAAAGTGCAATGTCTAAGCAGCTACTCTGTTACAAGCAGAAATGTGGAGCATATATATGTGTATTATGCGTGGCAGTGACTGGGGGAAGGATTTACTAATAAAAACGGACTCAACTAAGGCAGTCCGGGCTTTTCTTAATCACTATTATTCGGACATTACCATCAGACACGTGGTCTTAGATATTAAAGAGTATTATAATAGTTTGAGTTTTATTAAGATATGTAAAGCAGGAAAGAGGTTCGTAGTGTTCATGATCTTGCCATTGTGGCAAGAAATGAAGTTCTCCGAATGAACCTCTAGTGTCAATATGTGATTGCTATTTTAATTCACCATTGTCAAAAATAAATAAATACATAAATAAATAAAATCATTGCAAAACAATGTACGTAATCTTTCATGTGCCTTACGCATGGTGCTTGTTGGGTGCGACTCTATCCAAAGACGCAAGGTTACAAACTAAGCGATAGATGAAGCAACATGATGCTAGTCAACGATTGTAATTAAGCCGAAAGGAAAGAACGGCCTATTCATATGTTACGGATACTTCTTTCTATTTCCAGCATTTATATACTTTTTTTTTCATTTGTACAAAAACTATCAACTTCACCAACATATGGGAATGTATACATAAAAGCTGATTACCTATATGAGAACAATTTACATCCAAGCATGCAGCTAATCATCTTCATTTTCCAATTCAAACCCCTCTGCGGCTAATAGACGACTAATTTCTTTTCTCTTCTCCTCCTCAGCCTTTTTACGACGCATTAAATCCCTCTTCTTCAACACAAGTGTATGTCTTCTAAGTGTGGTCTGGTAGTTCTCAACAGATGCCTTCTTTTCCTTTGCTAGTATCCTCTTCTCTTCTTCAGGATCAACCTGAAGCTCGTTGAAATTAATTATAAGAACAATATGACAAGATATTTAACGAATTAGCGGATTCAAACACAAGGGTTCAACACATGTTTAGAGCATGTCTGGAATGAGTTCTTTAGGCAAGATTAGCCTCGTCTTGTCTTAAGATTCAATTCATGTACCACATCACCTTTAAACTATTATTAAATATTTTCTTCCAATTTTCAATCTTTTTAAGACTCTCTAAGACTCAACTATATATACTTCTTTACCTCTAAGACTCATTTAAAACTTGCAAAATTAAAAACAAAAATAATTAAAAAAAATGAAGTAGTACATAAAGACAAAAAAAAATTAAAAATAATAACGATGGCTCCACCTTTTGGTCTTAAGTTGAGTAAACTAAGACTCAACTTAAGACTTAAGACTTTACTCTAATTCAAGTAGTTTAGGGCATGTTTATCCCTAGGACTAAGATTATTTTTTTCGGTCTATGCAACATCATCTTTCCACTAAATTTTACCCGTAAAGACTCATACAAAACTTTCTTTACTTTTACCCTTTATCTCGAAACTCATTCAAGACTCACTTAACAATAATAACAAATTATTTTTGTTGTTGATGTGGCAAATTTCTATTAGCCAACAAAAAAATAAAAAAAAAGCCTACCCCACTTGAGATTCTTGAGTTGAGTTTTGATTTTTAAAACTCAACTTAAGACTATATCCACAATATTGCATGGATTTTGGGAAAACCTCTACTCAAGACTCTACTTAAGCTTAGGGATAAACATGCCCTTAATGGGGAAAATCTCATGAGTCCTGTCTTAAGACGCGTGGAGCACACACCGGGTTATTGATACTCTTAGTATTGAGTATGAGATTATGTACTAACATTACCTATTGTTCGTTATGAGTGGTAGATAACACATTCCATTTCTGAAGAGTAGCCATTATTCCTCAATTATTACCCTTTCCAACTGTACAGTACAAAATCCTTTCCCTTCTTACTTGTTTCCATTCCATTCCTTAGACATACCACCTCCGTAAATGATTAGTTGCAACAAATGGGTAATATTTGTGAGTATTAAAAAAATATATAGTTTGTTGCAACTAATCGTTTACGCAGATAGTAAATAACTAATAATACTTATTATATTCCTACCCCCTCTAATTTGTTGCCAATCCACACCATTGTTTTATACCAAATTATCACAGACTGCCTATTTATCCCACCACCCTCCCCCTATAGTAGGCAATTTTAAGGAACTGTTGATCCTCTAAGAGAAGACTAAAAGTACAAAAAACTGTACTTTTGAGGCGACAATGTTATTATACTTCTCTGAATGGGTTTAAACTTGGCGTGGAGGCTGCCTACGATACTAAAGGAGTGGGAAGGCTCTAGAACCTGGTGGAGAGGTCTAGAGGTTTGTGGATGTTCCGGAACAGTATGGAGCATGTTGCTAGAATATTTTAAAATGGATGCCTCAAAAGTGTGATCTAGGGTGTTCATGGGGATTCTAGAGGGATGTGCCTAAAGTTCTCTAAGGTGTGTAGAATGTTTCGAGAAGGATGGTCCTAGAATGCTCATGACGGTTCATGTACATAGTAGAACATAAGAGGTTGTACAAACTCAAAGGTCTAGGGAATTAGTGTCTAGAACCCTCTGATGTGGCAAGCTTGAGGGTTGTCAGGTGTCAACCATTGGACCACGAGTCCGTTTACTTGGCCTAAATTGTTTACCTGCCATAGCCATGCAGCAATATGGGGACCATTAAGGGTACGGCCCACACGACCTCATTTCGTCATTTCATTGGGCCAAGTACCCATCCAAGTGGATAAAAGGGTTGAAAAATGGAGCGACACTTGTCACAATTTAACTCGCTATTCAATATTTGAGTTGAATGGACAAATATGATGATATATGAGCCTACAAAGGCTCAAATAGGGAAAGCCCATGAAGTTAAGAAGAAAAAGGTGAACTAATCATCCAACAACAAGTGTCGCGATCCTATTGGCTAGCCACCATGGCAAATGGTCTATAAATACCCCATGAAATCACTTTTTTGGGGGCATTCAATTCTTACATAAGATAGAGAACTTTTGTCTCTAGAACATCTCTCTAGAATTAGCTATGTTTTAAGTATTGTTAATTAGCACTAATCCTCCCACAAATACTTACTTAAGCATCGGAGGGGGAAAAAATCCTACAAGGATTGAGGATTGGGAGATGTGCCATTAAAAATTAACGAGACCCTATTGGTCCATCTAACATGTAGTCCTCTAGATATCTCTCCATGATATTAGTAGAGGATACCCCAACAGGAGTTCATACTACATCATTTGGCGCTGTCTGAGGAGAGGGCACCTCATGGCAGGTGGTTCACTTCCAATTGAAGATGAGACGAGATACCTTGATCAAACCGTAAACTATGAAATCGGAAAAGGAACTGGTTCTCCTAAAAGGAAGGTAATGGTGGATCAACCTATGACTATTGGTCACCTCAAGAACATCTTGGAAGGTCTTAAGGAGTCTTTCCAAATATCTCGGGTCATTAATCCAAAAAAATGGTGATATTGACCAAGATAAGGCACATACGATTAAGTATGGGTGGCTTATGAAGAGCTTAGTTTTAAAAGGCGAGAGGAGCACAAAAGCGTAAAAGGGTTGTGAGCTTTACACCTTGCGCCTAGGCGCGCTTCAAAAAAAAAAAAAAAAAAAA
>PYUH01000219.1:920655-949902 GCA_016808085.1 Suaeda aralocaspica
AAAAAAAACCACAGATTACCCTAGAGGGCCGATTCTGTGCGCTTTTCAGCCCCCCTGTGCTATGCATTCTGAAGCCCCAATTCTAGTGCCTTAGTGCGCTTTGCGCCTAGGCGGCGGTTAAAAAAAAAAAAAAAAAAAAAAAAACCACAGATTACCCTAGAGGCGCGATTCTGTGCGCTTTTCAGCCCCCCTGTGCCTATGCATTCTGAAGCCCCAATTCTAGTGCCTTAGTGCGCTTTGCGCCTAGGCGCGGGCTTTTAAAACTAAGATGGAGAGTAGCCACGAGAGTATTATGTGGAAAAAATATCCCTAAAGGGGAAATTCTATAGGACTACCATAAGACCAATGTTGCTCTATGATACAGAATGTTGGGCTTATAAGAAGGAGCACATTCAAAAGTTAGGAGTTATTTAGATGTGGATGTTGCGATAGATGTGTGGGAACATTGTAAGTGATAGAATCAGAAATGAAGTCATACGCTGGAAAGTTGGTGTAGCAGACATTGCAAGCAAATTAAGGGAAAATTGCTTGCATTGGTTCAGACATGTGAAACGGAGACCTCAAGAGCCCCGGTGCGACGAGTGGAAGGGTGGGATCATGGGGATCTCATAAGAGGTAGGGGGAGACCGAAAATGACTTGGTGGGAAAGGGTTAAAAAGGATAAAAAGCTTTTGGATTTACATGAGAATGAGGTTCTTGATTGTAGGGGATGGAGGAGGAAAATTTATGTGGATGACCACATGGAATGATTAATTTCGGTTTATGTAGCCGACCCCATTTCTGGGATCAAGACTCTGATTATTTGATTGATATAAAGTTATTGATTTTAGCTAGCGTAATATTTATTTTTATTTTTTTATACCAAGTTGATTTTTTTTTCATAATGATTTTTTTATTTTTTTTTAGTTAGGCCAAATTGATTTTAGTTTATGTTAATTAGAAAAATCCTATTTTAGTTTGTTTCAAAACAATTTAGTTTAAATCAGTTTGATTGGGTAAATCAGTTTTACTGCAGTTCAATTTTGGGTTTTGGATTAAATTTTCCAGTTACATATCAGTTTTATTTGCAGTTGAGTTCAATTTCAGATTTAGATTTCCAGTTGAAATTAGTTTCAGTCCAGTGGCAGTTGTTTTTCAGTTTAATTTAATTTCACATAAATTTCATAACAGTGATATTTTTCGGTTCAATTTGATTTCACATAAGTTTTAGAACAGTGATATTTTGACCAAACTGACAGCTCAAGATCTCTAGCAGAGTGATCTACACTTTGGAGCTTGAGTAAATATCATTTTGTCACGCAAGCCAGTGTGCCTTTCAATTGTAATTAAAACAAAAAGAAAAACCAAACTGAATACCTTTGATCGAGCACGCTGTCTTGCCCTTAAATTCATTTCACGCTGCTGCTGCTCAGCCCAAGCAGCAATAGCCATATCACCCCGCTGATCAAACGCTTTTCGCTTCTTTATGAGCCATTCCATCCAAGCTTCAGAAGCCTAATACATATTAAGATAAAAGAATACATATGTTGTTCACAATAGGATAAACATGCATATTGACAATAGGAGAAAATAAAAATTATAATCAAAACGTCTCATATTGCAAAGGATCCCAACCACCAAACTAAAGAGCAAAAGCTCACCTTCATTGGGTTCACCCGGTTCTCCATATCATATTTTCTCCTCCTCTCTCCGTCCACAAGCAGCTCATAAGCTGCTTGAATTTTTATAAATCGAGTTTCTGCAGTTTCACCTTCTTCAAGATTGCCTCTACCATCATACACTGAGAAATTTTACAGTACAACATATTTTAATAAAAGTATGACAACAGATTACTTCTATAACACATTAGAGCAAGAGGTAGAAGGACCCTATGCAAAGACAAGATAGAAAATTTATTTCACGTTGAGATACCAAATTCTAATTGGTAACGAGGAATTAATAGTTTTTGCATTAGTGATGGTGGTGATGATATTAAGATGAATGAAATGATTAAATTAAGCTTACTGCTTACACTGACAAAAGTACAAAAACATTTTATGAGACTTACTAAAATTTGATCATAGCAAAGAGACAGTAATATCACAGACTCTTCCAGATCAAAGTTCATGTACAGCAATAAGCATCGGCATTAGAACGTTTACCAACCCAGCAACTCATACAAATAGGGTATCAGCACTGGTGTCAACCAGCTGCTTGTAAAGAGACTAAAGACCAATAAAATAAGATAAATCTTTCTTAAATATGTTCAAATTGCTACTGGGTGTTACTGAATTAAATCTTCTCATAAGAATTTCACATTCAAGCTACTGAAAAATCGCAATAAAACATCACACAATACTTTAGCGAATATTAGAATTTTAAAATACTACCATTAATGGTTCATTTGGAAGGGTGTCAAATGTTTTCCTCATTTTACATTATTTGGTTCGGAGTAAAATTTTAAAATGTAAAACTTGAGGTGGATAAATTGGGGGAAAACGTTTTTTATAGCAATTGTAAGCAAAACATTTTCCCGCAAAATGAAAGTGAATTAATTGATTTTCAGTTCAACCAAACAATGAAAAACTTTTAAAATGGAAAATCATTTTACATGCAACAAAACAACTGAAAACCTTCATGAAAATGAGTTTTCCAATGTAAAAGGTTTTTCATAAAAATCTATCACGAAACTTTGCTAGAACACACCTTTAGTCTATTTTGTGATTTCGTCACAACACACCTTTTAGATTTTTTAAATTGCGAGAACAAACTTTTTAAGAAATTTCTTGCGAGAACACGCCTTAGACTAAATTTTTTTTACAAGAACAAACCTTTAGTCTATTTTCCGGTTTTGACCGCTCTTCTTCATTCATCTTCATTATCTAAACCACCACCCTCGATTAAGCCGCCATTTCAACCTAAATTACCACCCTCCAATTCGAACCTAAACCACACCACCACCACCCCTTTTTCGTCACCCAAAACCACCCTTCGAACTCAAATTGGCCCTAATTTCAACCTACCACCCAAAACTTTTAAATTAAACCTAAACCTTAAACCACCAAATTCGACCAAATAATTAACTGTGAAGAAACACGAAAGTTTGGATCTTGATGGTGATTGGACGTTTAGACCAAATTAACTGTCTTTTTTTTTTTTTTTTTGAGGAAACTTGATAATTCAGCTTTTGTGATTTTTGACGATAGTTGAATATTTGGATTGAATTTCCTATTTTTAGGGGAGTACTTTGGTGTTTGGGAATTGGGTTTTTGTAACGTTAATGATGATTGAATTTTGGAAGGATGAATGAAGGTGAACAAAAAGTACAAGAAGATAAAGATGAATGTATTGTTGAAGATGAATGGACCAATAGAGTAAGAATTGTTATTGTTACTATTAATGGTAGAAGAATACAACAAGATGAAGATGAACGGATGCACCAAAATTGAAGAAGGGTGCCAATAGAGTAAAAAGGATGGTCAATGCCGGAATATAGACTATAGATGTGTTCTAGCAAAAAAAAAAAAAAAATTAGTTCATGATGTATTCTCACCAAAAAAAAAAAAAAAATTAATAATAATACAACAACAGCAACAACAAAGCCTTAGTCTTAAGTTAATTTGGGGTCAGCTAGACATGAATCAATATGAGGAGTCGCAAAAGTCATCAGCACAAATCCTCTTCCTCCAATCTTCCCTATTTTGACACTAAATGTTCTTCAAACCCCAACACCTTCATATCTCCACTAACCACCCTCATCCAAGTTTCATTTGGTCTTCCTCTACCTCTCCTCCTTCCCTCTTGTTACCACCCTTCCAACCTCCTTACCGTAGTGTTGCTCGGTCTCCGTCTTATATGACCAAACTATCTTAGCCGATTTTCCCTTATTTTTTATCTTCAATAGAAGCAACCCCCAACTTCCTCCTAATTACCTCATTCCTTACTTTTGTCCTTGTATGCCCACAAATCCAACGTAGCATACACATCTTTGCCACACTCATCTTATGGACAAAATTTCCTCATCTAAAAATGTTTTACATTCTACCAAACAAAGCCTTTGTCTCGTTCATTTAAAGCACCTTATATCTAAAAAAAAAGATTTTTGAAGGCATAAAATGTACAACAATTTATCCTTTTCTAGTTTTCTATGCAACAATGGTTCAACTAGTAGTGTAAATATATTCATCACACAGAATTACTATGAATACGCAAATGATATATTTTTCCAAGTCAGAGCACATCAAAGAATATCATCATGAGAAAGAAATTGAAGGTAAGGAGACGAACCATCCGGATGATAAAATTTGGCCAACCTCCTGTAAGAAAACTTAATTTGATCTTCATCAGCATCCCTCCCAAGTTCTGAGGCCCCAGAATAAGAACATAGAAAGTCAAATCAGTAAAATTATCGTTAAATGGCAACAAACTACTTACTTTCCTAACAAAATAAATGTCATCTCAAGTTACTTTAAAATTATTTAAATAAAGGTTTTACACTATCTTCTTATCTCATTACTAAATGAATTTTACAAAACCTTTACATACTAATCTAGTTAGCAAATTCTTCGAGGATGGCACCTATGACCTCATAATAAACCCCCTCAATCTTCTTTCCATTGATGAGATCGGATAAAATGAACTTTTCAACAAAAAATTTCACTAGTCAATCATAGAATTCCTAAATAACTTAGGATCCAATAACTTATAAACTCAGAAAACTTCTAAACAAAAACACATCATATAAAATCAGTAAACTACGAAGTAATAGCTACTAATACAACAACTTGTTCAAAACAAAACCCACTTCCTCCACTGCACATTAGAGGTGGTTATTGGTCCGGTCAGTCGGTGGGGGTTGGTTGGGGGTCAATTTTAAGCGGGTTACACTTAAAGGGCCAGTTAGTGAAAAAATATGCATACGAATCTATCCATATAATTATTTTTATCAAAACTTGATTTTTGAAATAGTTATTGGGTATCACTTTGACCCCTATCCAATAATGACACTGTCCAATAACAACCCTACCCTATTGTTAACTTGACCCTAACCATTTAGCAGGCTACCCTTTACTGCACATTATTCAAGCTTTCAAACCAAATTTTCAAAGTTATTTTATCACAAGCAAGTTAGAAAGTATATACTACCACCATAACAGTTGGTTGCAATAATTCACTTTTACGCTTCCCAACACACATTTTGGGTTTTTTTTTTTTGTTCCACCTGGTTCACCCTTTGGGATAATCACGATTCAGGGCTTAGTTCAATTAGGTTTTAGTCCCCTCCCAATTGTTGTTAGGGGATCAAACATGTTTCGTCTCTCCCTACCAAGTGTAGTCCCAATCACTGGTTCACCAACAACCAATTGGCGGGTAACTTTGAATTACATAAAAATTAAAAAATTATATAGGACGAATGAAAACAGATCACTATAATATATCCTCACATATTGTTAGATGAATAGTGCAAAATTCAAATAGACTGTTAGGGGTATCACAGTGTTAAAATTATTATCGCCCAAATTTCTTTCGTTATTAAAATAAAATGCGTGCAAAAGTGATACTATTGCTAAGAAGTAACATAGCAAAACAAAATGGTTAAGACCTCTGACCCAGAATATCGTACGGAGATTTCTCGCCAGTCCAATTCGATGCTTTAGCAACATAGCTCCGATGATTCAATCGCAGCCACGTATCACTACGAAACATCTCCGACGAATCAAAAGAAAGTGAAGGAAACGAGCTTAGATTAGGCTTTGAAAACGGTACCCTCGATGATGATGATGATGATGATTTAGAACAAAGAAAACGAATTCGATTTCTGCAACATACGAACGAAGACAACACAGCATTTGGTCGACAAATTGACCTCAAATGGCTCATGATTTTCAATTTTCTACAACAAAAAAAAAAAAAAAAAAAAAAAAAATTTGTAGTTTTTCAGAAGTGTTATTGGAATTTAGGAAATTGGAATTTGGGATTTTTTTTTTTGGTTGGTGAAGACGTCAAGTAAATGAGAGATTGAGAATCTAACATTTCAATCTCTAATTAATTAATGGCACATCATGCAATTATAGGGATTTTCGTGTGTTTAGGGAGGAGGTGATTTTACCGGGGAATTGTGTGGGCAGTCTCAGTCCGCAAAGGAGTGAAAATGACTGTGTAGTACGACAAGTTAATGCCGTTAAACCAGATTAATTAAATAGGGTTGCTAAACGGTTCAACCGTTTTTTTTTTTTTTCAAGTGTATCCATCAATTTTTGCACATTTTCTAAATTGTACCCAATATTTTTTTAAATTCTCAGTTGTACCCCTAAGTTCATCTAATTTTCTAAGTAGTGTCATTTTAAATTAAATATCCATTGAAAACTTTTTGTTATTTTTATTTTAATTAATTCTTTTATTGTAATAAATATTCAAAATATTTAGATTTATTTCTTAACAAACGTCAAAAGAATATGATTGAAGGAAACTAACCAAATTTGTAACATGAAATATTATTATTATTATTATTATTATTATTATTATTATTATTATTATTATTATTATTATTATTATTATTATTATTATTATTATTATTATTATTATTATAAGAGAAAAATTTATATAAAAGATTAGGTCAAGCATTTATCCTATAATACGTTGTTTCATAAAATAGCTCAACACCTATATATTACCAAAGAGTCCAACCAAAAAATATCGGCCACATTAAGACAAAAGAGCCAAACAATTGTTTCAAATTCAAATTCAATCGTCAATTTCAAATTCAAATACAGAACTTCTCCTCTATCCTTTTCAAATTCAACTGTTATTGTTATATAGTCAAATTTTAATTTAAATTCAATGGTTGGATTTCAATTTTAATTTCAAAATTCAAAAAGTTTTAATAAAACCTTTTCGAATTCAACCGTTAGTATAATATATTCTCTCCATCCAATCATTGATATTACCGTTACAATTCTTTAAATCACCCCTTCCTTTTTTTTTCTTTCTTTAAATTATTGATATAACGTTACGATTCTCTCTCTATTTTTTTCTCAGTTTCTCTCTCTATTTTTCTTTCTTTGTTTCTCTCTTTTTTTTCTCTGTTTCTCTCTCTATTTTTCTTTCTTTGTTTCTCTCCCTATTTTTTCTCTGTTTTTCAGAGAAGCAACTTCAAAAATTAGATAAAGAAAAACATTCGTTGTAATTTAGGAAGATTCAACTCCAAAAGGTTTTCTTCCTTAACCTTTTTTTTTCTTTTAATCTCATGTTTTGATGTTTGATTTTGATGTTTAGTTTTGCTTTTAATCGCATGCTTTCGTTATTGTTTTGCTTCAAAATACTTAGATTTATTTCTTAGGAAACTTCAAAAGAGTATGATTGAAGAAAACTGACCAAATTTGTAACATGAAATTTGCTAAAAGGGGTACAACTTAATAATATTAGTTAGCTCAAGGGTACTACTAAGAATTTTGAAAAACATTGGGTACAACTTAGAAAATACAAAAACTCATGGGTACACGTTAGAAAAAACCCGCTTTTTTTTGTTATATTCAAATAATTCATTTTAGTTGTTTTTCTTTATAATTTAGTTTAGTTACTTTTTGATCTAGTTCACTTCAATTAATTTAGATATCAGTACAGTTCAGTTGAATTTAGGTTGTACCCAGTCAGTTAAATAGTGAAAACAATTTAGTGTTGTTGATGTGAATATAAGGCTGTCACATCAGTGTTCTTGGTGGTTTCGCCTATGGGTTTTTTCCCACTTCACTTGCTATGATATTTCTCAATTCAGGCGTTATTGTTTTTATTTTTTGTGGAGTCTTAATTATCATTTTCTACCTAAAGGTCAAGGGAAATGCATTCTTGAAGGTTTCTTGATTAAATGATTCATTCTTGAAAGGTTTCTTAAAGATTGAAAATAATTCTTGAAAAAAATGCGCAAAAACGAAGAACTTGTGGTGAGTTTTTGACGAATTAGAGAATATTGGGTGTCTTCAAATTTCCGTGATTTTTAGGATATTTTTTGATGATTATCTTGTTTGTTAAATTGTTAGTTAGTTTGTTAGAATAAAATCTAAATTAGTTAGGATTTAGGCAAATTGTTAGTTAGATAAGATCAAGTTGTGCAAGTGAATTGTGCAAGTTGATTGTGTTTTGAGTGCGGTCGGTTTTAGGATGAGCACAAGTGGGACAAGTGGATAAGGGGGACGTGCAACTTGTGTTTGTTAGAGTATGTTTAAGACTTTATTTTGTTTAGGATTTTATTTGTCTATGGATTGGATGATTGTTCCAATCTTAGTCCTATAAATACCTTTTTGTTTGTCAATAAAAAATATAGTTGAGCTTTGAGTCTATATTGGCGTTGGCTTATTTCGGTGTTCCCTTTGAAATTTTCACTTTTGCGATTGTGGCAACGACTTTTGATTGCGATCAATAATGTTTATTTTATCTTGGTTACCTTCTTATTTGTTCATAAACATACACGTCTATATAAAAGAGAGATTTTTCGTGAGTTTTGATCCTAGAAACATCAAAATTTTCGATTAGTTTTCATTGCCCAACGAATGAAAATAAACATTGTGATTTCTAAATCCTCTTGAGGGCATAAAATTCACATCAGCAGTTAATTTTTTATTTTAATTCAATTTAAAAAATTAAATTTCACTAGTATTTGAGAGAGAAGTGTATATTTCATTTTAAATTAGGATATAAAATATTTTTCTTACTTAAATTTGGGTGGAAAATTTAATCCATGCTTGAATTTGGGTCAAATACTCAACTTAAGTTATGTTTATCAAATTTAGATTAATTCAATTTTAATAAAATAATGTCAAAATTGTCATAAACTATCTATTAAATGTCACTTTTTGTGAAATACTACCTATTAAAAACTTTCAAATACTAAACTACCTGATATAATTATTCCGGTTTGGTAGCACTACCTTCTGCCGTTTTGTTTCCCTATTTTCCGATATCCGGGCCCACAATTATAAAATTCCCCCGATTTAAATTATGAAATTACTAATTTACCCTTTCTAATCTTCAAATTCTTGTAATTTTATACACCCTTCATTTTTTTTAGTTGCAACATGATAAGTTCATATTTTATATGTATTTTATCCCCGATCCCGGTTGATTCTTAGCTCTAATACGGCTCTTTTGAGCCATTTCTACTAACTTTTGCTATTTCGAGTGTTTGTTGTGCTTTTTATTAGATTTTTCAGGAATCGATGATTTATCGTTGTTTTCCGAGCCTTTTGAAGCACTTGAAGAAGTTAGTAAAGAGTTGAAGTCATTTGGGAAGCTAAACCAAAGACTAGAAGTGTTAAAACGAAGAATTAAAGAGGAAATTAAGGAAGAACGAGCAAAAACCGAGAACGAAGCAAATTAGGCTACCCGCCCGGGTCGAGGCTGTGCGCCCAGGTGAGGGCTGCACGCCCGGGTGGCCCGGGCGGGTGCCTCTGAAGGCCCAAAATCACNGCCCGGGCGGGTGGCTCTGAAGGCCCAAAATCACGCGTTTTTCCTTGTTTAGCCTAAGTACTTAAGTGTTTTTCCTCCTAATTAGTCATTTACGCCTCTTTTAACTTTAGACTCCTAGTTTACTCTACAAAATTCTCTCAAAGTGTAAAACTCTATTCAATCATTCAATCAATAATATTCAGGTTCTATTTTATTCTCAATTCTCAATTCTTGTTCTTAGTTATGTTTATTATTATTTTCAATTTATGTTCTTAGTTTTAATAGTTTTATGTTTAGATTTAATTTCTTGATTATTGTTAGTTTTGTTTAGTTTAATCATGTTTAGTATTTTAATTACTTTTATTGTTTTAGTTTCTGTTTCTTTAACTATGAGTGAGTAGTTCCTTTTCTAGGACTAGGGGATCCATGGGCTAATTGGTGATGTGTTGCTCCTAATTATTAGTTTAACTATTAATTTGCTTGAATTCTTATTGTCAATTACTATTGCTTTCAGTTAAATACTGGCCAGGTTTAGTTGTTAGTTTGATATTGTTGAAATCGATGCCGAGAGGTAAGATTACCACAATTAGATCATAAGGACAATAGGCAAAACGAGTCTAAGTGAGCGAGAGCCATTAGAGGAGTTTTGAAGGGGACTAGATTCGAGAGAATTAGTGGACCTTAATTCAAGGAAATTGATAATATAATTAATTATTTGTGTGCAAATTCACTGGTTAATCTGTGGTGAACCGATGTCCTAGGCTTAGTCACTAATTAATTTCCTTAATCAATTTAGCTCTAATTGTAGTTAATTTCTTAGTCACAATCGTCACTCAAAGGCCCTTTACACAGTTTAGACTTTTTAGAACTAATAGGTTTAATTGCTTCCCTGTGGATTCGATCCCTACTTCCCTAGCTATATTAGTTAGAGTGGTTAGGTTTATTTTTGATAGGTGTGCGGTAGCCTCATCAAATTTTGGCGCCGTTGCCGAGGAGGCAATTTTTAATTCTATTAGTCAGGTTTATACTGTTTTTCTTTTTATTTTTCTTAGTCCAAAGAACTTTTTGGTTCTTTGAGGCGGTTTCTCATCTTTGCTCGGAGTTACATATTGTGCAGGTTTATAGGTTTATGCAAACCGACCACGAGCCTGACACTTTCATTTTCCCTGAGCCCGAGCGAGTATTTTTGAAGCGGTTGAGACGTAGTAGACGCCGAATATTTCTTCCTCGATCCGTGGAGGAAACTGTTTCTGATTTGTCTCAGTTTTTCGAGTTCACTTTCAACCTGTTGTTTGAAGGTTATTTAAAGGTCGAAATGGCTGCCGAAGGAGAAGGACAGGGTAGAGGACCACCACCTCCACCACCGCCACCTGCGGCCCGTTCATTGAGAGACTATTCCTTGCCTAGTACGGAGTCTATGGCTGGAGGTTATTCAGTACCTGATACCGATGCTGCTAATTTTGAACTGAAACCGGCTCTTGTGAATATGGTTGAACGAAATCAGTTTTCAGGGACATTGAAGGAGGATCCGAATTTACATTTACAAAATTTCCTTCAATACTGTGATACTATCAAGCAAATGAACGTTTCTAAGGATTACATTAGAAGGAGAATGTTCCCATTTTCATTGAAGGACAAGGCTAGAACCTGGTTGAATGATCTTAATATGGCCACAATTAATTGTTGGGAGGATTTGGCTCTTGCTTTTCAGAGGAAGTACTATCCACCACAGAGAACAGCTTTATTGAGGAGTCAAATTACTAACTTTAATCAGGAGACAGATGAGTCACTTTATGATGCTTGGGAACGGTTTAAGGAGTTATTGAGAATGTGTCCTCATCATGGGCTTGAGAAATGGTTTCTGGTTCAATCATTCTACAATGGTTTGGGTAATGAGAGTAGAGCTTTGTTAGATTCTGCTGCTAATGGTCGATTCATGAACCAGGAGGTCAATGCTGCATATGAACTGATTGATGAAATAGCCACTCATAATTCACAGTTTGGTAACCTTAGAGGGCATTCCAAGAAAGGTGGAAAACATGTAGTTGATGATAAATATGAGAGTCTGGCTGCACAAATCAATGCCATAAGTCAGAAGCTTGATAAGATTGGTACTACAGCTCCTCCACCATCACCATCACATGTAGTTGATGATAAGTCAGAAGCTGCACTTTTGGGATGTACTGATCCTTCCTGTGATTCCTGTGGTTTATTCGGTCATAGTTCCCAGTCATGTACCAGTTCAGTAGAGCAAGTGTGTGCCTTTCAAGCCTACAAGAACAATCCATATTCCAATACATATAATCTAGGCTGGAAGGATCACCCATACTTTTCCTACAAGAATAACAGCAATGTACAGAATCCTCAGCAAGCTATATCACCTCAGCAGGCACCCCAGCAGATGCAGAGATATGTACCACCACACCCACCAGGTTTCAGTAGGCCACCACTATCAGCACCACCAATGCCAGTTCAACCTAGTGGAGAAATCTCAGAGTTAAAAAATATGATGTTGCAAATGCAGAAAAATATGGAGGCAATGCAGGCTCACAACAAGCACCTGGAGACTCAGATAGCTCAGATTGCACAATCAACTGCTCAAAGGCAACCAGGCCACCTTCCATCACAACCTACACCTCCAGTATCACAGGCATCACAGAATCCCCCGAGGGACCATGTTAATGCCATTAATTTGAGGAGTGGAACTGCTTATGAGGGCCCAAAAATGCTTACTGATGATGTTAATTATGATGTTGCAGGTGGAGCTGAAAAGACCAGTGATGTGGTGATTGAAGATTTGGAGACAGTTCCAGCTAAGGAGGCCGAAGCACCTAAGAAGAAGGTAGATGACACATCGATTGATACGATCCCGAGGTCACAGGTTAGGTTACCCTTTCCGAACAGGGTAACCAGAAGTAAGAATGATAATCATTTCAGTAAATTTTTAGATATTGTGAAGAATTTGCAGGTTACTGTTCCATTTACTGATTTGATAACCCAAATTCCTACTTATACTAAATTTTTGAAAGATATTTTAAGCAGGAAACGTGAGTTGAATGTGGTGGAGACCGTAGCACTTACGGAGGAGTGCAGTGCCATACTGCAAAATAAGTCACCACCGAAACTAAAGGACCCGGGAAGCTTTTCTATTCCTTGTAATATTGGCCCACTGTTCATTAATAAAGCCTTATGTGATTTAGGGGCCAGTGTTAGTGTTATGCCTTTATCTATTTGTAAAAAACTTGATATGGGTGCTTTAAAGGTTACTAACATCACTTTGCAGATGGCAGATAGGACAGTGAAATACCCTAAAGGTATTTTAGAGGATGTCCCGGTGAGAGTCGGGAAATTTTTTATTCCTGTTGATTTTGTTGTGTTAGATATGGATGAGGATGCTCATATCCCAATTATACTTGGTAGACCTTTCTTACACAGGTGCTATTATTGATGTCAAAAATGGTAGTTTGACTCTTTCTGTAGGGGATGATAAAGTTACCTTTAATCTTAATGCTGCTCTTAAGAGTCCTATGATGGAACAGTCATGTTATGTTATTGATGTCATTGATGAAATTGTTATTGATAATATGCCTCGATCCACCACAAAGGATCTTCTGGAGGCCGTTGTTTGCCTTGATATTGGTGCAGGTGAAGGTACAATTGATGCCGATGAATTGGTCCAGGATCTCACTGGTGAGGAATTAAATCCGGTGGAGAGCCGGAAATTTATTGAGTTACCACAAGAGGTTTGTTCTGTTAAAGAGGTAACCCAACCTGAGATGAAACCCCTCCCCTCTAATTTAAAATATTCTTTTCTAGATGATAAGGAGTTGTACCCAGTCATTGTTAGTGCTTCTCTTACCGATAGTCAATTAAATAAACTCTTGTCTGTGCTTAAGTGTCATAAAAAGGCTATTGGCTATACTATTGATGATTTGACTGGTATTAGCCCTGATTTTTGCATGCATAGAATTCATTTAGAGGAAGGTCATAAACCTTGTATACAGGGTCAACGTCGTTTGAATCCTAACATGCAGGAGGTGGTAAAGAAAGAAGTTCTTAAACTTTTAGATGCAGGTATTATTTACTCGGTGACCCGGGCGAACAACACTACCCCGGGCGAAATTCCTTCGTCCCGGGCGCTCAACCATGTTTCCCACACTTAGTTTTTTTTTTTTAGTTTTTCAAAAATTTTCACCCCTAGCCATGCGCCCGGGTGAACCGGGCGAGCAACCCCTACCCGGGCGCGCTGCCTCCGGCCCGGGCGTGTGGCTGTTTTTCATTTTTTTTATTTTTTTTTCTCTTTTCTTTTTCCTCCTTTCCTTCCTCCCACGCCTTCCTTTTTCCTCTTCTTTCTTCCTTCTTCCTTCTCTCACCTCTCATTTCCTTATCTTCACTTTCTCCCTCTACAAATTCCTCCATATTTTCTCTAACTTCTCTCTACTATATCTCACTCATTACTCACCCAAATTCACTCAAATTTTCATCAAAATCAATCTTTTTCCATTCTCTCTTAGATCCCCACAAAAATTTTCACTTACAACCACTTTCATCTCACACCCACTAATTACTACTTCATAATTTTCCATGGCACCAAAAAGGCAACGGGTCAGAGAAAGCTCAAGAGGCGAACCACGAGGGCTAGGACGCGATCCTACATATGGGCTAGTTGCTTTTGGTTCCCAAGAGCAAAAGGTAAGGTTCGAAAAACTCAAATTAAAGCATGTGACCCCCACCCGTTTCATTGATCATCAACTATTGCATGCTTTAGGTATTCATAATGAAACTGAGGAATTATTTCGTTCTATGGGTATGCATAGTTTCTTTGGTATGGATGCCCCAACTTATCCTGACATAACATATGAGTTTATGTCAAGTTTGAAATTGACAGGCCTAACCCCAAGGCACCTGTTAAAGGTGTCAGCTTTAGAATGTTTAATGTAGATCGTTGTGAAACGATCGAAGATTTTGGGGCAATATTTGGTTTGGCCAGTTGGGGGCGTGCTAGACCCCCAAAGGGCTTTGATGATGTAGCTTGGTGGTATTCTTTGACAGGTGTGCATCTGACCAACTGGCAGCATGCAAAGGCCAATTTAATCCACCAGCCTTCTGCTAAGATCACTCACCATTTTCTTGCAGGAACGGTATTTGGTCGGTTTGAACAACATGAAGTTCATACCAGAGAGATGTGGTGCCTGGGAAGGCACTTAGTTAAAACTTCATTTCCGTATCGTCTTCATCTTCCCCATCTATTTGCTATGCATCTCCATACCCAATGTAAGACTTATACTGGTACCGATCGATTTGGTGAGCCTACCATTAACAATATTGTTTTTGGTGGCCTTCTGACTTTTGTTGGCAGGTACTATAAGGCGAACTTTGAGTACGGGAGGACCCCTGCTGTGGGGTCCCGCTACTTGGATGCCGCCTACCTCAACCACTGTGATTGGCTAGATTTGTGTGGTGGGGGGCGCATCAGATGGTACATATGACCATCTAAGGGAGTTTCTGTTACCCTCCCTGATACTTCACTGACCGGATTGCTGCCTGATCAGCAATCCTATCTTATGCCTCTGGATGGTCGTCTTGCAGGTTCTTCTGCAGGTACTTCAGGACATGCTGGGGCGAGCTAACCCCAGCAGCCACAACCCCAGCAACCTCCACAACAACCACCTACAGACCCTGCCCCGTGGCAGGCACAGATGAACCAGCTGCAGAACCAGTTTAACAACTTCCAGATCCAGCAGCAGCAGTTCATGGATCGGTTTGCCACTTTTGAGCAGGATCATCGTCTTGCTATGTACCCGATCTACGACTACTACGTCTGTACCGTGGTAGTGCCCTCCGCTGGCCCCCACCCGTCATGGTACCACTTCAACTCTGGAGAAGGGACCAGTGGAGCAGGAGGAGCAGGTGGTGGTGATGATGATGATGATGGTAGTGCCAGTGAGGACACTGACACTTTCCTCCAGTCTGACTGAGAGGAGTCCCTTACTTCCTTCAGCATGAGGACATTGCTGAGTCCGGCTTGGGGGAGGTAACTTTATTGCTTTCTTAGTTTAGTTTTTATTGCTTTCTAGTGTAGTTTTATTGCTTTCTTAGGATAGTCATATGGTTTGTACTACTTGTTAGAAGTAGGAGTTTACATATGACCAAAAAAATGTACTGCTTTCATAGTTTAGATTTCTTTTTGCTTTTGTTAGTTAACTATAGTTGATTGTTTGATTGATTGGTTTGACGAAACTTTGTGAATNGAAACTTTGTGAATGGTGACTTCCCTGTGCCCCGCATTTTATTTAAAAATGTTTTTGATTGATTTGGGCATGTGATGAGTTTTGTTTTGGGAATTGCCGACTTGGACTTGAACTTGACTTAGCTTGAAACGATTTCTAATCTTGCCATTATAACCATGTATAGAGTAGAGGCTTGAACTGTGTTAACGGGAGGATTTGAGCCGCATACATTATTTATATGCTTATTTTCTTTCATGTGTGCTTAGTTCTCGGTGCTTGTATGATCCATGTTTTGGCTTTTGACTCTAGTAGCTTGGCTTTGATATGTTACATGCTGCGTATGATAAAAGGCATTCATTTCTTTTAGGAGCTTTCAGATTTTAGGCATTCCTTCACAAAATTTCCGT
The DNA here is from genome assembly GCA_016808085.1 of Suaeda aralocaspica. NCBI lineage: Eukaryota > Viridiplantae > Streptophyta > Magnoliopsida > Caryophyllales > Amaranthaceae > Suaeda > Suaeda aralocaspica. The sequence goes on from PYUH01000219.1 coordinate 936,713, forward strand.
TGGTCCTTATTTTGAGCTTTTACCCTTCATTTGCATTTTAGCCACATTACAACCCTATTTGGCCTTGTTCTAATCATTTGATATATGCCCAAGCTTGGCTTGGGGGAGTTGAGGAGTTGTTTTGTTGTTGTGTTGCAATTGATTGGAGGTTTTGGAGGATTGGAAATTCGTGAAAAGGTTGTTATTAAAGTTTAATAATAGATCTCACATTAAGGCTCTGCATACCAATGTCTAGGCTAGTTTAATGAAGAATTAAAATGTTATACATCTTTTATTGGCCTAGATATGTATGTGTGATGATTTTGCCCTTGACATGTCATTAAGGGTCGTGAGTCTAAGTTGAAAAAAATCTTGAAAGTTGAAAGAAAAAAAAAGAGAAATGAAAAATGAAAAAAAAAAAGAAATTGAAAAGATGTTGAAAAAGAAAAGTAGTTGAAATGTAAAGCTTTATGGTGTGATGTGATTCCATGAAAATTGGCTTGATGTTGGGTTTGATGTTGGAGATGTTGATTTTTACTACATGCGTATAACCCGCATTTTCCACCACATTATCCCAAATTCTATCCTACCCATCACCCTAGCCACGTTACAAGCTCATAAAGACCTTTTTAATCAGTGTGTGCATATTTTTAGTTTTTGTGAATTGAGTCAATTGCCAAAGCTAGGGAGTATTACTTGCATTTCGAGTCGACATTCATACTAGGATTGAGTGATTACCTTTAAACACTTGCATGAGGTGTGAGATGTGGGTTTGGGTCCTCAAATTTTGCATTCAAACACTTATTGCATCTGCATTTTTTTTCGGGATTAAGGGTGAGCTTCATTATCTATGCTCAATTTTATGTGTGGAGTGACACCGAGTGAGCTACTCTAGTCATCGACTTCTATTTCTTACATGGTTGGCTTATTGATTTTGATTTGAGTGGATGGCGGTCAAGGGATTTTGATAGGTTGGTTGAGGATCTTGCATACTCGGAATTGCTTGAGTTAGTCTTGTTTTGCAAAGTTAAAGGGGTGAAGTCATTGTTTGCTTAGTTGTTTGCTTGAGGACAAGCAAAGGTTTGGCTTGGGGGAGTTTGATAAGTTGATATTTTATATGTATTTTATCCCCGATCCCGGTTGATTCTTAGCTCTAATACGGCTCTTTTGAGCCATTTCTACTAACTTTTGCTATTTCGAGTGTTCGTTGTGCTTTTTATTAGATTTTTCAGGAATCGATGATTTATCGTTGTTTTCCGAGCCTTTTGAAGCACTTGAAGAAGTTAGTAAAGAGTTGAAGTCATTTGGGAAGCTAAACTGAAGACTAGAAGTGTTAAAACGAAGAATTAAAGAGGAAATTAAGGAAGAACGAGCAAAAACCGAGAAACGAAGCAAATTAGGCTACCGCCCGGGTCGAGGCTGTGCGCCCAGGTGAGGGCTGCACGCCCGGGTGGCCCGGGCGGGTGGCTCTGAAGGCCCAAAATCACGCGTTTTTCCTTGTTTAGCCTAAGTACTTAAGTGTTTTTCCTCCTAATTAGTCATTTACGCCTCTTTAACTTTAGAATCCTAGTTTACTCTACAAAATTCTCTCAAAGTGTAAAACTCTATTCAATCATTCAATCAATAATATTCAGGTTCTATTTTATTCTCAATTCTTGTTCTTAGTTATGTTTATTATTATTTTCAATTTATATTCTTAATTTTTATAGTTTTATGTTTAGATTTAATTTTCTTGATTGTTGTTAGTTTTGTTTAGTTTAATCATGTTTAGTGTTTTAATTACTTTTATTGTTTTAGTTTCTGTTTCTTTAATTATGAGTGAGTAGTTCCTTTTCTAGGACTAGGGGATCCATGGACTAATTGGTGATGTTTTGCTCATAATTATTAGTTTAACTATTAATTTGCTTGAATTCTTATTGTCAATTACTATTGCTTTCAATTAAATACTGGCCAGGTTTAGTTGTTAGTTTGATATTGTTGAAATCGATGCCGAGAGGTAAGATTACCACAATTAGATCATAAGGACAATAGGCAAAACGAGTCTAAGTGAGCGAGAGCCATTAGAGGAGTTTTGAAGGGGACTAGATTCGAGAGAATTAGTGGACCTTAATTCAAGGAAATTGATAATATAATTAATTATTTGTGTGCAAATTCACTGGTTAATCTGTGGTGAACCGATGTCATAGGCTTAGTCATTAATTAATTTCCTTAATCAATTTAGCTCTAATTGTAGTTAATTTCTTAGTCACAATCGTCACTCAAAGGCCCTTTACACGGTTTAGACTTTTTAGAACTAATAGGTTTAATTGCTTCCCTGTGGATTCGATCCCTACTTCCCTAGCTATATTAGTTAGAGTGGTTAGGTTTATTTTTGATAGGTGTGCGATAGCCTCATCACAACATTTCAAAAGTTACATTTTATCTTTTAAGCTTTGATTTAATTTTATGATCAATGTATAAAGAGGAATATACGTTTGATTCGTCTTAATGTGCACTATATAATATATATATTTTTTAATTTATACAAATATATAATTAGAGTTATAAATTGTTAAAAATATGCCTCGACAAGTGTGAAAAGTAAAACGTTGCAACTAAAAAAGAATGTAGGGAGTACTTAGTAAAAGATTCTTGAAATATTCCATGTTCTTCCACATGCCATTATTAAACCTTCTCTTTTGAAGTTGTGTAAGTAAGAATTTGGCATGCTTTGGCACATGTCAAATTATTCAAATTGAAACTTCCCTTTTGAACTTCTTCTTCCTTTTGTTTTTATCCCCTTCTAATTACTTGTGATAAACTTCCATGATTTTGATCTTTCTACAATCTTTTTTTTTTTTTTTTTTTTTTTTTTTTTTTTTTTTTTTTTTTTTTTTTTTTTTTTTTTTTTGCTTGGGTAGTGCTTTTATTTTGATACCATGCCTCAAAAATGTTAGTTTCATTAACTTCTTTTGATTTTTTTTTTTCTTTATAACCATTTAATTATCCAAATTGGTTTTATCAAACTATTTATTGTATTAAGGTTGAATCTTTTGAATGTTGACTAATTAGATTTTTTTGTTTTGATGCATTGAGGATTAAAAGATGGTATTTATAGGATTGTGTTTAATTCTTCAAGTATGAAAGCCATTGTTTTTTTTTTTTTTTTTTTTTTTACCACAAAATTCAAATTTATCATGCAAGAACCCTAAAACTCCAAATTTACACTACAACCTAATAACTTAATAAGTGACATTCGATGAAAACAAAACTCATTAGAAGGTTGAAGCAAACCTTGAATTAAAGGAGATGAAATATGTACTGTGTAATTTTTGTTTTTGACTTTACTTAAGAATAAAGGTAAAAGGTGAAAATAGTGATGAAGAAGAAAAATATAGAGCTTTGGGGAAATGATTGTCGTGAGTTAAAATTGAAGATTAGAGGGGGCACACTAGTAAATTCCTAGATAGAATAGGGAAATTTCATAATTGTGGGCCATAATACCGGAAAGTAGGTAAAAAATCGGTAGTGCTACGAACCAGGAATAAGCATAATAGGTAGTTTAGCAATTTAAAGTTTTTAAATGGGTAGTATTTCACAAAAAATGACATTTAATAGGTAGTTTCTAACAATTTTAGCTAAAATAATTTAATTCGATTTATTTTACTTAAATCTAGTTTTCTAATATTTCAATTCAGTTCAGTTCAATCTAGTGCAGTTGATTACTTTTCAATTTCATTTCAATTCAGTCTATTTCAATTATTATAACCTATAGAGTTCACTTGTTCAATTAATAGTTCATCTTCAATTGAGTTAAATCAGGACATTGATCACCTAGTTTCAGTTAAATTTGACAGTCTTAACCCAAACTGACGACTCTAACTAAAACATCATTACAAAAATTAACGTTGTTAATATAGGTAAAAACAAAAAAAANAAAGAAAAAAAAAAAAAAAAAAAAAAAAAAAAAAACTCAATGAACATTAATTTATTTTACACCGGATATTATATGGAAAGTTAGGGGTTGTTGTGATGTGGTTTTTTCTTTCTGACCTTATCTTTTTCTTTCATTTCACAAAGTTGGCTTCTCTCTCTAATTTCTCTCTCATCTTCTTTTTTTCACTCTCTGCATCTTACACTAAATTTTTTCAATTTTTTATTTCAATTTCTATTAAATTTTCTTAGCTCTTTCACCCTTTTTGCTCAAAAATTTGCTAATGACAAGGCTTAGAGGCAAAATTACTAAATCGTGGAGTCAACGACAAATTGATATTCTATGTCATGCTTCGAAGAATTGTGGTGAAATTGAGAAATTAGATTAGTTTTTGTTCATAATTTTAATATTTTGTCATACTTTAGTTTAATTTTTGAATATGATTATATTATATTGAATATGATTATATCCTTCTAAACATGATTATATCATTTTGAACCTGATTATATCATTTTGAACATGATAATTATGTTATATGAAGCTCAACATGATTAAAATTAATTTTTAACATTTTAAAAATGATTATATCATTGAGGATATGATTATATGAAACAAACATGATTATATCACGCTAAATACGATTATATGAAACTGAACATGATTATATCATTTCAAATACGATTATATGAAATTGAGCATGATTATATCACTCTGAATGTGATTATATGAAATTAAACAAGATTATATTATTCTGAATATGATTATATGAAACAGAACATTATTTTACAGTGTATAAAAGTATAATTAAATCAGTATAATTAATCTGGTAACAAAGGATTTGAATTTGAGTTGAAATTTTTTATATCAAAATTAATTAGAATGTATGATTATTTTTTATTTTTGAAGATATTCAAATTATGAGCAAAAAAAGTAGAATTATGAGTAGGAAAAAAATCTTTGAAGAACGAATGCAAATCTGATATATTTTAAAATTTTCAACTTCTCACTTTGACGAGAGAGAAACTAACATAAATGAATTTCAAGGAGAGACAAAGAATTGAAAGTAAAATGAATTTTAAAAGAGAGAAAATTGCAAAAATTTATTGTTTGAAAAGTCACGTGATTTATTTTGGGTGCATAGTAAAATACTGTGAGCCTAGTCCATGCAATTCAAATTGTAATTTAGGTAAGAGTTTCATTCTTGTCATATTCAACCTTAATAATAATAATAATAATAATAATAATAATAATAATAATAATAATAATAATAATAATAATAATAATAATAATAATAATAATAATAATAATAATAATTTGGTTATATTCAAATAGCTCATCGTAAAGATAGGGTGTATTTCAAGGCTACAATGGTGGAGATAAAAATTAAAGAGTGTAAATAATTTGGTATGTGATATCATGGAATGGGGACCATTGCCTTGAAAACGAGATTCGGCCCGTTCGAGGCACAAAACATTATAGTCGATTAGTTTCCCAAGGTTAACATCACTCCCACACACTCATGTACTACAGAGTGAGGGATTGGAGTCAAAATACTTTGCTCAACTTTAAAAATATGGTGAACTCACAAATATTATCGTGTATCTCTCTATCCTTTTCCCTCTCCTTTTCTCGTCTCATGATTGTCATCAACAAATTATTTATACAGTACTTGTATATGCTACAAGTCTCATATTCATCAATATATAACTAAAAATTTACAACCTTAGCTTGTAACCCCCCACTTAATATTATATTGCATTGAAATCTTTGACCATAAAGGGACTTTTTTAAAGCTAAAAAATTGGGTTATAATATGGAATATAACTAGCCATTACTTCCCAAAGGAATCCGAAAAATGGAATTCAAGAAATGTCTATTAATAGCTAGTAATTAAGGCTTTTAAAGCCATTATTCCAACAATCCCCCACAAATGGCTTTAAAAGGAAATAAGGATGACTTGAGCAAGCATTCAAAATAAGACACAAGACTCTTAACGTTAATGATTTATATAAATATTTGAATCAAGCATTTAGTGAAGTGAGGCAACAACTTATAAGCTTTAGGAGTGAACGAATCTAGAACTCTCAAAACTCTTGATCTATAGAGTGAATGAATCTTGAACTCTATATTTTAGTTGAGACCCCCACAACACATGTCTTACCTCTAAGTACTGTGTGAACTCTACGATGGAAAATAGCGCTTCAAATATATATGATAATGCGCCCAACCTTGGGTTCTCATGAGTGCTATAGAGAAATTACTCAATTTCCCTCATAGAAGGTGGCCAAACCTTCACACTCACATAGGTGAATCTTTTACTATGTCTCAAAATACTAAAATTCAATGTATCATTGTGTTAAGTAAGTTTCACATAACTTATCAAATGCTTCTCAATAGCACCCCCACATTGATGAAGATTCATTAAGAGCATTTTGCTCAACCTCGAAAATAAAACGATGAATCTATCAAGTTCTTCTCATCAACCATATCTTAGGGTAGGGGAATCATTAAGAGCTATAGGCTCAACCTCCACATAAATATTATTTTGTGGATTACTCTAGTGCTTTTCAAATAGCACTAACCTCATGGGTTAATTCATTAAAAGTTTTATTAAAACTCAACAACACACGTACTTTATGAACATATCACAATGATATATCATTGTGTTCAAAATAATACCACTCCATACATGGTTATATTAAGATATGTAAGCTTAATCCTTACAAATCATCCTTGACAGCTCAAGTTTCTCACCTAGTACGTAGTATCATATTGCACAATGTATTTTCACTTTAGAAGTCTACAAAAGGAACAAAGATTCAAAGTGCATATCAATAATATATCTCTCTCCCAATGACACATTTTTGTTTTTGGTTAAGACATTATATTCTCTAGCTTATAAACGTCTATATAAAGATAGACTAATATATTAAGTTTCACGTAACCAATCCATATAAGCATACCTAAGAAAAAATTTTCGTTATATTTCTAAGAAATAGAAAAACTATGTCTTCTCAACCGTATTCGTCAGTCCCCCCCCCCCCCCCCACACACACACACAAAATTGCAATATAATATTCCCACAACAAAATTTTTTAGTACTTGCAACTACTAAGAAGACAACAATTTGGCCTTATGAGCCAATTAATATTTCAACAAAAAATACCAATTTATTTTTGTAACTCCAACTAATCATATTATTTTAATTAAATATGGAAACACTACAATAATTTTAAGAAAATAGAACTCATAGAATTCATGAGAAAATTTCCCCACTATTGATAACACGATATTATACTGGATTTATATGCTATATTTGATCATATTTTCTCCATATTTCTAACTTTTTTGAGCCATTATTGTTTATATTTCGATATTACTCTTCCCGGGTATGTTTGTGTGTGTTTTGTAGGATTTTAGTGGATATTGAGCTCTAATAAGGAAATGGTGATGATCACTTGATTTGTGTGAAGAGCAATTAATGGACATTCGAAGGTTTAACATGGTGATATTGAGCAAAATATTGAAGGAAGAAGTGTAACCGCACCCTTATTGCGTTCTTATCACTAATAACACACCCATGTTGCGGCCAAGCTCTCCAATGACTAATTTTCACCTTCGTGGCAGCCTTAAACGCAGTTATATTGCGGTCTATACAAGCCAACCACAACCTCATTGCGGCACCTTTGTACTAGTTGTGAAATATCACGATTATTAGTGATTTTTATGGGCCTAACCCTACTAAAACCCACGTATCTTTCATAATATAAAAAGAGATGAGATAATTCGTTAGGGGGGGATTGGCTGTCACTTTCTTTTTGGTCCTCGTGGGACTAGTTTGAGGGAATTTCTTTAGATCTCTCCTAGGTTTGTACTTTTGCCATTGGTTATTTTCTTCCTTAGTTTAATTTATCATTATGTTCATGATTCTTTGTTTGCTTATTCCTTTGATTTCTTTTCTCTATTAATTATGTTTGAGTATTATTAATCTAGGGTTAAGTTAGCCCTAGTCATGATTAATATATGATCTATTTTTTAATCCCCAATTTAATTATTGGTTGTTCATGTTTAATTGATTGTGTTTATGTCAATACTAGATTAGGGATAATTAGTATTGTTATGATTCCGTTGTCTCCATCAAAACGGGAGTTGGTTATTGACGGATTTGATCATTTCAATTAAGGGCATGAAATTCTCCATGGGAATAGGTAGAATAGATTTTTTGGAAATTAGGGTGTCGTGTTTAATGTCTTTAATTTGTATGATTCCATGAAAATAGGTATGATTGCAAATTAGAGAAGCCATAGATACTTAGTAGTGGTTTATTATATTTTTAGGGCTTACATTTCCTCTTGAATAATTGCTCTATTAATTTGGGGTAGGAATTGGTTTTTACATTAATTATGCTAGTGGTGATACTTAATTCTAGAGCCTTTTATTTATAGTTTATAGTTTTTAGTTTATAGTTTTAGATCAATTTCTGAATCTCCTTAATTTTAGTCGACTCTACTAGTAGGTATACATAGCGACCATTGTTTAATTGAACCTACTTTGTGGGATCGACCCTGACTTATCCTACTACATTCTTAGGAGGTTTTATTAGGTTATTATTTTTGATAGGTTTGCGACGAACTCATCAAATTTTAGCACCGTTGCCGAGGAAGGTAACATATTAATTTCGGTCTGCTTTTAATTGTTATTAGTTAGAGTTTGTATATATATCTTTATTTAGTTTTCTTTTATTTTTGTGTTGTGATGTACTTGTGCTTAATATTCATTTATCATGGATTGGAATCAATATAATGGGGGGTATTCTTATGATTATCATGGGGGCTATGGTTATAATTATGGTGTTTCTACTTTTGATTCATCTTGTTATGGTTCGAATAATTTTAGCATGAATCCTTATAATGTTACTTATGATCCTTATAGCTATTCTTATGTGAAAAATTATGGTCCATCTTCCCAATATGATTGGCAAAATAGTTCTCATTCACAAGAGTCTAAGGTCATGTTCTCCTCAACTTATTTTTGCTGATTTGAACTTATTTTTGCTGAACTGAACTTATTTTTACTTATCTGAACTTATTTTTGCTGAACCGAACTTATTTTTGTTGAACTGAACTTATTTTTACTGAACTGAACTTATTTTTGCTGAACTAAATTTATTTCTGCTGAAAGTAAGTTAAAATAAGGCGAGGAGAACAAGGCCTAAATCTTCTCTAGAGCTTCTTTTGGAACAACAGTTGGGAATTTGCGATAATAATAGTGAGTCATCTTTACCTAATTTATATATTGTTCTTACAAATAGCATGTAAGCTAATGAAGCTTGTTTTTTTAGATTAGAAGCTAATATATTACAATTAGTTGAACAAACAAAGAATCTACAAACCAAATTGAATGATATTCAACAAGCTTTTAATGCTTTTATGATACATGATGATTATAATGCTGGATTGATATGTGATGGATATGAGAGTCCTGCTAAGGAGGCTTGTGAGGTTAATATTGAGAATTCGAATGAAGTTGAGGAAGAAGTATCTATTCTAGAAGATGAAGAGCCTATTGTTGAAGAGTATAAGGTTGAGTGTGAGCATGTGAGTGAGTCTTTAGTATCCAAAAGATTGGTTTTAGAGCCTCACGTACCATTCTCAAGAAAACTTGATCTTATTCCTTCTTCTCCATCCTTATTTATTCCTTATTTTCTCTTTTCGTCTCTATTACCCCATGATAATGATTTTGAGAACAAGGAGTCGTCTTTATGTGTTGCTGATGTAAATATGTCTTTTTTCTTTCCAATTGAGTCTAGTAAGTCTTTTAGTTAATTTTCTTTTTCTTTTGAGTCTGCTTTTTCCATTTGTAAATTTATTAGAGAGTTTAGTGTTTTGTACATTCTTATTTTAATGTTGTTTTATCTAATATTTTGTGAGATGCATGCAGATGCATTTGACAAGCTGTTGAGGGCTTTAATGAGCTATTCTTTGGAGCTAGCTGAATGCTTTTATTTATTAGTTTGCAAAATAAATATAAAAAATCCAAAAAAAAATTTTCTTTTTAGTTTGGTTTTTTTAGCTAGTCAGTAGCTTTTGCTAACCTAGACTCTAGATTATTTTCTCTTTTGTTTTTTATGTGTAGGTGGGAGTTTCACTTCTTTCACTGCTTTCGTGGCGTTTTGAATTGGCTTGAGTTGTTAGGATTATAAGAGCTATATGTTGTGTTGCTCGGTTCGTACTCGGAGAAAATCACTTTCCGATCGAGCTTAATTTGACCTAATGAAATTGCAAGAGATTTACACCACAACCCGCGTGTGGTATTGTACTATGTGCCACAACCTACCCGTGGCTTCACATCACATACAAGATCACAAGAATTTGAAAAGGGGACAATCTACTACACGCCCCGGGTGTGGCCGAAACTGCTATGCCACGGCCTGGTCATGGTCCTCTGATGAGGTGGCTAATTGGAAGCTTCCTATTGGTTTTTATCCTATTAAAATAATGTATATTAATTCTAGGATAAATAGGTTGTGTGAGGGATATAAAAAGGGAGAATTTTGGCAGAGAAGAGAAGATATTTTTTTCGCCACTGAGGGGGCCGCTTTGCAGCGGATACTACATGGCAGGAGCACCTCGTTTTCTCCTAAAGTCTTTTTAGTTTAATAAGTGGATTATTTTTTCTTTATTATTCGATTAATTTCTATTCACGTGCTCTTCTTTGTTCGTTGGATTTCTCTTAGTTATGTTTGAGTAGTATTAATCTAGGGTTAAGTTGAACTCTAATATGAAATACATGTATGATTTAACTCAATTCTTCAATTTAATAGTTTGTTATTCATCTTTTTAGGGCTGGCTTGATTATCAATGTTTGACTAGAAATATTATTTATTGAAAGTGATTAGGTTTGCAACGAAAGTTGGTTCTTGATTGATTTTAGAACCTTAATCAAAAGTAGATTTTATTGACATGAATATTATTTGCTTCCGTGGCGTTTTGTGAGTATCTCTCTACCTTACTTGTCATTATTGTTGCTTTTGCACTGTGGACATTGTAAAATTCAAGTGTCGAAGAGGGTATTCACCTTTTTATGTAGTTTTTTTTTTTTTTATAATTTTTCTTTTCTTTTTAGAGTTTAGAGTCTAGTGTGAGTTAAGCCAATTTGGATTTCTACTCCTATATCTAAAACAAGTGATTAAAAAAAATGTTTTCTTATTTGTTATGGGTTGATTGGCATTAGATTGGGCGGTTGAATATATGCGTGAATCCTTTGAATGACAATGTTTGTGGTAAGATGGTTGTTTTCCCTAAAAGCGAGTAATTTAATTTCTCTTGCTTATATCATTTCTCCCTTTCATTTCTAACTAATCCATGTCTTAAAAATGATTTAGGCATCTAAGGTAATTATAACACCACATAAACCAAAAAGCCTACCATTGCACATTATCCACTAGTGAACCCATTTGAGCTTTACGCTTTATTTATTTGTCATTTTACCTCACAAATTTGCCTCTACATGAAAAACAATTGATTCACCCTTTGAGATTAGTAGAGCATATGTTTAATTTGTGATGTAAAGTGGTTGTTGGTGGTTATTATTATATTTGGTGTGTTATACAAAAATGTAAAGTTCCAATAATGTAAAGTTTCATATTTTAAGGCTTTGCGCACCGCTATTTGAGTTGAAAAAATAAAAGAAAGAAAAGGAGTTGAACAAGATTGATGTCAAGTTGTAGTGATGGAGAACAATGGAGAAATGAAAATGTCAAAAGAAAAAAAATACGAAAATTGTTCTAAACCCAGTTATGTACGTGTGATGTTTTTGTCCCTTAGCTTATTTATTGAGACATAACAATAAGAGTCATGAAACTAATTGAAAAGAAGGTGTATGCAAGTTAAAGTCCAATGTTGGAGGAATATGATGCTACTATGTGATTGTTCTATTATGTGCTCTACTAGTTTCAGAAAATAACTCCACATTCCCAAATATATTTTGACACCTTTCCATTACCTATTTACCTTAGCCTTGTCTCTATTCGTAAAAGTCCTAATGATTTGAGACATGTGGTCATATTTTTGCAATTTAAATATGAGAGACGATTCAAGCTTGTTGAACATTTTGGCAATTCAAATTTAGGGAAATGGTATGGTAAGATTGGTTGGTCATGAAAAGGTGCTAATTATTTGTTTCATCCATGCCTTTTGACTTGTAGCTCCACAAAGAAAATATTTTGAAAAATGCTTATGGTTTTGATAATAATCACTTGTTTGTGCTAACTGTTCGGTTTGGAAATTCTATTCTGGCTATCTAAAAACCTTCACGAGACCATACTCGTCCACTAGGGTAGCCTGGGGGTTTAAATGGCTTGTTGCACATGCTAAGTGCAATCGTGATTCCTACGACAATGAGTTAAGTTTTATTGCTTTCATAGGGTAAATATTCGTTTTATTTTTAAGTTTACTCGGGACGAGTAAAGGTTAAGTGTGGGGGAATTTGATAACACGATATTATACTGAATTTATGTGCTATATTTGATCATGTTTTCTCCATATTTCTAACCTTTTTGAGCCATTATTGTTTATATTTCGATATTACTCTTCCCGGGTATGTTTGTGTGTGTTTTGTAGGATTTTGGTGGATATTAAGCTCTAATAAGGAATTGGTGATGATCACTTGATTCGTGTGAAGGGCAATTAATGGACATTCGAAGGTTCAACATGGTGATATTGAGCAAAATATTGAAGGAAGAAGTGTAACCGCACCCCTATTGTATTCCTATCACTAATAACGCACCCATGTTGCGGCCAAGCTCTCCAATGACTAATTTTCACCTTCGTGGAAGCTTTGAACGCAGTTATATTGCGGTCTATTCAAGCCAATTGCAACCTCATTGCGGCACCTTTGTACTAGTTGTAAAATATCATGATTATTAGTGAGTTTTATGGGCCTAACCCTACTAAAACCACCTAACTTTCATAATATAAAAAAGAGATGAGATAATTGGTTAGGGAGGATCGACCGTCACTTTCTTTTCGGTCCTCGTAGGATTAGTTTGAGGGGAATCCTTTAGATCTCTCCTAGGTTTGTATTTTTGCCGTTGGTTATTTTCTTCCTTATTTTAATTTATAACTATGTTCATGATTCTTTGATTGCTTATTCCTTTGATTTCTTTTCTCTATTAATTATGTTTTTTTTATGAAAATGTAGGAAAGAATGAATGGAGATTTAGAATATATGTAATCTCAATTGTATATCTTCCACAATGTCTAACATATATATATATATATATATATATATATATATA
>PYUH01000219.1:963985-1063063 GCA_016808085.1 Suaeda aralocaspica
ACCCCCCCCCCCCCCCCGCCCAAAAAAAAAAGGCTTAATGAATACACTTTTCAAATAAGTTTTTCACAATTTCATGCTTCTTTTTTTTTTTTTCTTAAATCTTATTTTGTTAAAATGAATATATTCATGTTTGCCCTTCTTATGAATTTTTTTACATGAATAATAATAAATAAATAAATAAATGAATATTGACCTATAGATCGTTATAAAAAATATCCATTCAAAGATGGTTTATGCAATAATTGGATAGTAGCTTACAAATTACTAACTCTACGCTACTTGTCTTACCCCGTCATTTCATAGGAAAATATGTACTCATGTAATAGATATATTGTCACTAAAAAAAATTACCCCACAATTCTCCAATTAATCACATCTAATTTACAAAAAACAAAAGATTGTTTTCAAATTCATCTTCTAGAGCAAAATAAAACACATACTAGCATTATTTGAGGTAAAAAATAGTCATTAATGTGGTCAATGAGTTATAACTTTACGCAAATATTTAATCACGCTCATAAAAGAAATTCATGTTCACTAAAGAATTACAAGTAAATAGTTATCATAAAGATTAATTTAACAAGCTTTCATTCTATTGAAACACATAATCATCATATTATTGATTGAAATAGTCGGTTTGTCACCTATACTTGATTGAAATAACTTACTTGTATATTGGTTTTACAGAATACATATCCTGTAAAATGACAATGCATACAAATAAAATTCCAAGCTAAAAACTAACATGTTGCATTTCACCTCCGTACTTCTCTCTTTTGGCTTATAAAATCCACTCATAACTACATCACACTTTATGGCTAGTAAACTTCACTCATAATAGCATTACAATTTGTGGAATAAAATTATGACAAAGGAGAGGTGTTTAACGTAGCTCAATATATTTATTTTTACGTGGTATTAATGGGCATATGTGACAAAAGTATGAACTAGCAAAAACACACAAGAAATCAAATGCATGTGAATTGTCACGATATTAACAAATAGTTCTAGATGTGTTTTATAATAAATAGTTTTGCTTAGATAATAATTGTCTGTTGATTAACTTATTAAGAAATTGAACTTAATCATATAAACAAAAGTAAACAAAAAAAAAACATATAGAACTTTACTAGAAATTAGTGAGCTCTTGCCCACAATAATGTTGATTTCTTCATAAATTCCACAATTACTGCTAGACTTTTGTTTATTCCCAAAGTACCGTCCACATCATCGGCTCTTAGTTTAATTTTTTTTTATGGTTTACAGCATAAATCGCTATTTGAAATAGCGGTTTTATTTAATAAATCGCTGTTTTGAATGTCGGTTTTCAATTGATTCAAATTCCCTTCCACAATACGCCTCTAAAAAAATAGCTTCTCCTTCGTTTTTCGTCCTTCCAAACTGGCACTCTGCTACTCACACTTAAAACTCCTCTTTCGATCCAATTGACTCCATTAAAAGCCTTCTTCCAATTCACCTAAAAACAAACGAAAAGTCGCCGGCGAATTTTCAATAAGAGACAACAACGTTATTAATAAGAGTCGAATTTTTATTAATCGATTTCAAAAACAACAGAAATATCAATAGAAGTCGCCGGCGGAGATGAAATTTATTGTTTCGTTAGTTGTAGTGAATGAATTCCTCGCCGGAGATGGTTGAAGTTGCCGCCGCAAAGTGAAATTTCTGGTTTCGTTTGTTGCAATCTATCGCCACATTCAAGGTTAGTCTATAATGTTTTCATACGAAAGTTTAAATTTTTATGGTCGTTCTTGTTAGTAGTAACTTGTACATTTACTGGAATTCGACTGAATTTGCTCATATGCATTATTTTTTTGGAAAGAATGGTATGACATGAGGTATATTTGTGAAAATTGAAGCGAGTTAATACAATGATAACATGCACTTGTTATTTGGATTCAATTACGGATTTTGACAGTTGTTTTTGTTTGATTCAATGATTTATTTAGGACAAAATTCATGTTTTTAAAAAAATTGTTATTTCTTGCAAAAAGAATTGAATCGTGAAATCAGAGATTGCAGTGATTGTGTGTATTCAAACTGAATAGGGTAGTTTTTTTTTTACAATTTATGTATATAATTATACTCTTATGCAAAAGCTAATTAATGGTGAATTGTTGTGTTGGTAGAACATGGATTTACCTCAATTTCCTCTTTATTGTTATTGGGGCGGGGAAATTATGCAAAGCGATGGTGATGTATCATACATGGGAGGGAATCAGAAATTTGCTTTTGTGAATGCTCGAATGTCCTTCTCTGAAATTATGGACGTACTCTTTGACGTTGTGAGTAGCAACCCTAACTTAGTGGACTTGAAAGTTCTAATGAGATATCCAATGCTTGGGTCATATGTTGCTATTCCTTTGAATGATGATAACTCTTTGAGAGCTATGTGGGTTCTTGTGTCTCAAACTTCTGCCACTGCAATGCAGCTGTTTATTGAGCTAGTTCCGAGGGAACAATCATGTGTGGCCAATAATGTTGCTTCCTTTCCTAGTATTGATTCTTTAGATACAATGGTACAACAAACCCCTGTTATGAATGAAAGTTTGGGAATAGGTTCTTTCACTAGAATGCTTGTAGATGATGCGTCTGTCAATGAGCACTTATCTGACCTTACTTTGCCCATTCATTCTCCACACTCGGGTACCTCAATTTCAACTCAACAACAACCACTATTTGATTCTCTCGATCCTAATAATGTTGACATGTTTGGGTATGAAGGTCGTGGTAATGATAGTGATGAACATGATGATGAAGAATTGAGTGAGGATTACGATAAGAGTATAAAGGATAGTGCTCTAACTCAAGATTTTAATGAGGTTCCTGAAATTGATGTTGCCTCATATCAATCATGGATGACTTGGTCTGGGTGTACCGCGTTTAGCAGTGACGGGGAGTTTCAAATTGGCCAAGAATTTGATTCATTGCAACAATTAAAAGATTCTATAAAGGGGTACTCCATAGCAAGAAATCAAACAATTCGAGTTGTGGAGGTTGAACCTCAAAAATATGTAGTTGAATGTATGAGGAAACAACAATGTAGTTGTCCATGGAGGCTTAGAGTAGTTAAAATGCCAGCCCTTCCTACATTCAAGATTGTGAAGTATAATGGCCCTCATGCAAGCAATTGTGTAGGCGATATTGATTCACATGATCACAGACTTCTTACTTATGAATTTGTTTGCAATGCTCTTATAGATGTAATTCGAGTTGACCCTTCTTTGAAAATTAAAACTATAGTGCAATTAATCAAAGACAAGTTTCACTTTACGATTACTTATAAGAGAGCATGGTTAGCAAAACAAAAGGCAATCAACACAATATATGGGGATTGGGAAGGATCGTATGAGGAGTTGCCTAAGTACATGGAAGCATTGAAGGAGTCAAATGTGGGAACGGTAGTTAAGTGGCAGTTGTTTGAGACATGTGATCCTTCCGTACGTGTGTTTGGTCGTTTGTTTTGGGCGTTCAAGCCATGTATTCGTGGTTCCGGCATTGTAGAACATTAATCACCATTGACGGAACACACTTGTATGGTAAATACCAAGGAGCGTTGCTTATTGCAATGGGTACTGATGCTAACTTTCAATTGTTTCCACTTGCTTTTGTCGTTGTTGAAGGTGAAAACAATGACAGTTGGGCATGTTTTATGGCTTGTATTAGACTACGTGTAACCGAAAGAGAGGGTCTTTGTGTCATTTCAGATAGGCATCCAGGAATTGTAGCAGCAATGAATGAGATTGGTAGCCAATGGGAACAACCACATGCCTTTCATAGATACTGCACTAGACATTTAGCATCCAACATTAATAAAAATTTAAGAGTGTACATGTGAAGAACTTGTTTGGTAAGGCTGCTGATTCTAGGTAAAAGAAGAAATTTGATTACTATATGAGCAGGATTGGCTCTTTGAATGTTGAAGCACGTCGTAGATGGAGATCCCTTAGGAGAAGTGGTCCATACATCTTGATGGTGGTTACAGAGTCGGCGTGAAGACAACTAATATGTCTGAGGTGTTTAATGGAGTATTGAAAGGGGCTTGTTGCCTTCCAATTACAGCATTAGTGCAAATGACCTTTTACAGAGTTAATTCTTATTTTGCAACTAGAAGAATTTGGGCTAAAAAGAGAGTAGAAGAGGGCCATCAGTATAGTGACAAGGCAACTAAAACAATAGAGGTGAACATGGAGAAAGCAATGCATCATGATGTGATACCTTTTGACTATGAGAGAGGATTATTTGAGGTCAAAACTGCCCGTGGGAGTAGAGTGGCTGGTAAAGGGGGGAAAACACACACGGTGAATCTAGGTCGAAGGACTTGCACGTGTAACAAGTTAACAATCTTCAGATTACCATGCTCGCATGTTCTTGCGGTTTGTCGACATAGAAGCTTGTCTTATTCTGCTTATATAGACTCTTCTTTCACAACATCAGAGTATCAACAAAGCTACTTGAAAAGTTTTAAACCAGTTCCTGATAGAGAGTACTGGTCACCATATAATGGACCAAAAGTTATGGCAAATCCTGATAGAAAAAGGGGAAAAGGACGTCGTTCCACTAGAATTCGCAATGAAATGGACGAGAAGACATATCTAGTAAAGAAGACATGTAGCATTTGTAGATGTCCGGGGCATAATAAAAAGACTTGCCCATTTTCTACAAGTACTAGTGGTTGTTCAAGGTGCTAACAATGATCATAACAATTCTAGTAAATAATAATTGAATTTAAGTATATTGTGTAATTACAATGTTTTCTTCATTGAAATTATAATGTCTAAGTAATCTAAATGTAGGCTCCTGATTGATTTTGTTTTTTTTTTGAATTAAATACTTGTGATGTTTACCTTTTTATTGATTTAGCAAGCACTTTTTACAAATTGCAGGCCCTATGGCGACGGTGGTTCGTCCCGGGCCACTTGACCATTCTGTTCTGCGGTTGCAACATTCCCATAGGAGTGAGGATGTGTGGAATCATGGCGACGACAGAGTCTTATCCTTTAGGGAGCATATCTTTGGTTTGACTCGTGATTGGGTAGTGGATGATCGCATGTTGGCATACATTCGACGTGCTGGGTTATTCTGCATTCACAGACTTGCTGGTGGTGGGTTTGAGTTGGACCGCTCCTTACGTACGGCTCTTGTTGAGCGTTGGAGACAGGAGACGCATACATTCCACTTAGTTGTCGGGGAGGCTACTATCACGCTACAGGATGTTGCGGTTCTTTTGGGGCTTAGAGTTCATGGGCAACCTGTAACAGGACCGTCTGTGGAGGATTGGGGTGGTGTAGTTGAAGAGTTGCTTGGGGCACGTCCAGGAGTCGATGAGCAGACACAGAAGCCATTTTTACATGGTTCTACATTGAAGATGAAGTGGTTGAGGTCCCAATTCTCACGTCTTCCAGAAGGAGCTGATGATTTGGTGGTGCAACGACATAATCAGGCCTACATTCTTGCTTTGATGGCAACTATTTTGTTCTCTGATAAGAGTGGTGATGCAGTTTCACTTTATTACCTACCATTGCTCAGAGATTGGGATGTAGCTTCTAGTTGTAGTTGGGGTGCAGCTACTCTTGCTTTTCTGTATAGACAATTGTGTCGTGCGTGCAAGGGAGGTGCAAGAGAAATAGGAGGCGCTCTTATTTTGATGCAACTATGGAGCTGGGAGCATATATGCATAGGGCGCCTGGACATTTGGAGACCGAGAGATATGCGCCTGTGGGACCCGCATGAGATTGATTTGGACCCTATTTTAGGGTCTCAACATATGCGCGGGGTTGATTCGTTAGCATGCAGGTAACAGTAATTGCTCTTTTATGTTGTCATTTATTCATTTATCCATGGGTTGGTTATATAGTTATATAGTTGTGATTCTAAAATAATTAAACTTAAAATTCAGCATAATATATAAATGCTTGCCAAGATGATCATCATTTTAGTCACAATGAGATATCTGCTTGGATATGTTGAAAATTACATATTAGGCTGCAGAGAATACATCAATTCTCTCAACTACAGAAACTAACCTCTCCATGATTAAAATTCAAAAAACACCCAGAAAATGCAGTTTCTTCATAGCTTAAATCATGTGAAAAATGGTAAAAACTGAACTTTGGAATTATCATCATTTAAATGTTGTAGTTGGATGAGAGTTCGCTTTGCAGTTGCCCACATGGCCATCGGACTACCATATTATTGAGATGCCTTGGACCATCAGCGAGAAGATCAGGTAAAAAAACTATATCTCTTTCACTCGAATGCATTTAGTTCCTTACAATGTTTAATTATGTTACATATTAACACGTGAAAATACAGATGATTTGGCAACCATACTTCAAGGCTGTGTTAGACATGCTCCCAGATATTTGTCGCTGCGATAGCCATATTTGGAGGAGTAGAGTGCCTCTGATTTGCTTCGACATCATTGAGTTGCATCTTCCGGATCGTGTTTTGCACCAATTTGGTTTGTTGCAGCCGATTCTGGTTGGAGTTGACACGGATGGTGCACTACACAAGAAGGATCGTCGACGGAAGACTAACTGGATGTCGACGCACGCAAGACATCTGCAAGACTGGAGCCAACGACAGGCATTGATTGTTTAGGGAACTCCTTAGGTTGCGGCTTCAACGGTACTGGATGAGTACATGGCGTGGTATCGTCAGATTACAAGACTCATCATCACTCGTCATTCACAGCAACGCCCACCATCTCACTATCAACTGACAACAGCCGACTTTGTATTGGTATGATTGCTTTCTTCCAACATTCCTATAAACTATGTTTGTCCTTTGTGAAATTCACATTTCACGGCATTCAACAAGATTTAGATTTCCATGCCATAGAATAGTATTTACATTTCATGGTATGGCATTTTATAATGTAGGCTCAAGTAGTGGCGGAGTTACATTTGAGGTTGACACGAGCTTCAGAGACTATCTTAGATTTGCCAGACGACAAGGCTTTTCCATTTGCAGTTTAGACTATACAGAGCCTAACTTCATTCTGTGGTGAGACTTTGTCTACCGTTGGGCATTCTCACCTTATTAGCCAGCCTCGACCACACTGTAGTTCTCAGTGTAGTACAAGCACATACACTACACACACTCATCGTCCCTTCAGACCACCCCACAACGTGGTGGACGATTGTCACGTGCCTTTCGACCACCGCGCATCGATGATTCTTCACGTTCTACCACCCCTTCTACTTTGTCCACTCCACCTCCTCCTCCTCCTCCTCCTCCACCTCTTCCTCCTTCACCTCTTCCTCCTTCACCTCCACCTCCTTCACCTCCACCTCCTTCACCTCCTCCATCAACACAAGATATTACTCCAACTTCTACTCCAAGTTCCACTACGACACCCACCTCTACTAGCACCTCCAATTTACCTCCTGTAAAGTCTCTGCCACCTGTATAGTTTACATATCGAAGTAGGAGGGAAAGGGCTGCTTTTCGTCGACTTGATGACATTCCGGAGGAGGCTACTCCTGCTACTTCATCCTCGCTTCTTGGGAAGAGGCAACATAGTTCTTAGCTTTGTTTATTTACGATTTGCTTATGTACTTGCCTTCGTATTGCATATGTAAAACTTTGGACAAAACACTTTCATCTATCTTTGTACATATATATATTTATAGATACATTTAGTTTCACATTATATGATTCGATGTGGATGGTTGCAAACTTATGAAGGTAGTTTGTTAAACATTAATGATTGATGTGGATGGTAAATGATGATGATTGGTGTTTCAAACATTGATAAATGATTGATGTGATAGTCATTGGAGTTAGGGGTTGAATTTCAGTTGCAGGTCATTACAGTTGTGCATTAGCACAGGCTGATTAGCAAACAGATTTAATTTGGAAATACTGCAGTATGAACTGCCATTCAAGATGGCGATTTACTAGAAGAAAATCGCCATTGGAATTGGCGTTTTACACAACAATAAACCGCCATTCTGAGTGGTGGTTTTAATGTAAATCGCCATTTGGAATGGTGGTTTTCCTAAACCGACAAATAAAAAAAGCAAAAACCAAGCCTCAGATGACGTGGACAGTACTTTGGAAATAAACAAAAGTCTAGCATTAGTTGTGGAATTGATGAAGAAATCAACATTATTGTGGGCAAGAGCTCGAAATTAGTATAATTGATAAACTTTCAAATCACTAATGAATATAACTAACTAGACTAATTTTACATGTTATAGCCTAGTAGCTAGGAATAACACATAGTTTCATCATAGACAACTTACAATAGAAATGAACATAGTAAATCTCTATTTTATTTTTCTTTCTCTTTGATAGAATAAGGAGACAAAACTATGAATTATACACTTAACTACTTGTAAGAATAAATTCAATCTATGGGTAGAGCATACAAAAATTTTAAAAGGATTAATAAAATTATCATGTATTCACAATATTAATACTTCTTATTAGTTTAGATTGCATACCTTTTGTACTGTATGAATATGAGTTGATAGTGACCCAAAATATACTTGATTTCAAAAGTAACTGAAAACAACAACCAAATAATTTAAGTTTGGTTTATTAAAACCTAATTCAATTAGGATAGAACTATCGTGCTGATACTGTGTTTTGAAAATGTAGGAAAGAATGAAAGGAGATGTAGAATATATGTAATCTTAATTGTATATCTTCCACAATGTCTAACATATATATATATATATACATCACTTACATAGTAACTTCCTATGAGTATTGAAAGGTCAACATTCAATAAGAAGTTATCACATGAGAGGAGTTACAAGGATGTATAAAGCCATATTGATGTTACATGAAGAATAACTATAACCATATGAAGAGTTACATACATAGGTATTAATGTATAATGAACATCCACCATTGTGAGTATTTTATATCATGTTTGAGTATTATTAATTTAGGATTAAGTTAGCCCTAGTCATGATTAATATATGATCTATTTTTAAATCCTCAATTTAATTATTGATTGTTCATGCTTAATTGATTGTGTTTATGTCAATACTAGATTAGGGATAATTAGTATTGTTATGATTCCGTTGTCTCTATCACAACGGGAGTTGGTTATTGACGGATTTGATTATTTCAATTAAGGGCATGGAATTCTCCACGGGAATAGGTAGAATAGATTTTTTGGAAATTAGGGTGCCGTGTTTAATGTCTTTAATTTGTATGATTCCATGAAAATAGATATGATTGCAAATTAGAGAAGCCATAGATACTCGGGAGAGGTTTATTATATTTTTAGGGCTTACCTTTCCTCTTGAATAATTGATGTATTAATTTGGGTAGGAATTGGTTTTTACATTACTTATGCTAGTGGTGATACTTAATTCTAGAGCCTTTTATTTATAGTTTTTAGCTATTAGTTTATAGTTTTAGATCAATTTCTGAATCTCCTTAATTTTAGCCGACTCTACTATAGTAGGTATTCATAGCAACCATTGTTTAATTGAACATACTTTGTGAGATCGACCCTAACTTACCCTACTACATTCTTAGGAGGTTTTGTTAGGTTATTATTTTTGATAAGTTTGCGATGACCTCATCAACTACCTTTATTTTGTAACTTTCATCAACATTGATGATCATACTCTTTAATGTGTTATAGATTCATGTCATAAATAAAATTGTCGTTATTAGCCGAATAATGACATAATAATTCCATGCACCAAATAAAGGGAAGAGTTACAACTTTCAACAAGTTAATGAGTCATAGAAAGTAGACTTAACATAGTATTAACTCAAAATTTATTCTTCATCACCTTATTTGTGACAAACTAATGCACAAGTTCAATATGTAATTTACAAATGTAGGAAAGATAGGGTGTATTTCATGGCTACATAGAAAATAATGGTGGAGGTAAAAACTAAGGAGTGTAAATGATTTGGTATGTGATATCATGGCATGGAGACCACTGCCTTGAAAACGAGATTTGGCTTCTACAATATAATAAACCTAGTTAAAGAGTGATTTGGTATGTGATATCATGGCATGGAGTGATATCATATTTTCAAACTTGAGCAAAGTTGTGTGACTCCAATCCCTCACTCTTTAGCTAGTACATGAGTGCTGTAACTTTATATGCGTACAATATAATATAATTCGTATAAGATTTTGTTTGATTCGTCACAATGTGTACTCTACAACCATATGAATTTTTTAAATATTTATAAGCTCATAGCTCGAGATATAAATGTTTTAAGTTGTGTCTCGGGAAATGTGAAAAAATGTAGCAATTTAAAAAATTGTAGGTATTATTCGACAACAACAACAACAAAGCCTTAGTACCAAATTAATTTATTATTATTGTAAGTACTAGTATTTTAGTTTCTTTAGCCAGTTAAACTTGTTCAGTTTTTTTGCAATTATTTCGGTTTATTTCAATTTGATTCATTTCAGTTCAAGTCACTATCAATTCGCTTTGATTCATGTATTAGAAACCATATGGTTTACTTATTTAGTGATCAAATTATATTATGATCAATTAATTCAGATTAGAAGTCACACAATTTCACACAAATTTAATAGTTTAAACCCAAACTGACACCTCTAACAAAAATGATTTTACGTATTTACAAAAATGCATCCCTAACATTTTCTAGAGAGAGGGGTGTTCCCTTCTCTCTGAA
Organism: Suaeda aralocaspica; assembly: GCA_016808085.1. Lineage (NCBI taxonomy): Eukaryota > Viridiplantae > Streptophyta > Magnoliopsida > Caryophyllales > Amaranthaceae > Suaeda > Suaeda aralocaspica. The sequence goes on from PYUH01000219.1 coordinate 974,639, forward strand.
AATTTAGTCCACTACAACCATCAAAACTAAAAAAAATCTAGCCGCCACCCTCATAAAAACCACTTTTACTACTTCATTTTCTTAGATTTATCCATAATCCTAGCTATTTCAATCTAAATTTATACCAATCTAATCCTTCTTTCACTTAAGCTCCGTTTGGTAGTGCGTAAAACATTTTCCATAAAAAGTGTTTTTCTCCCTTTCCCAATTTTACATTGTTTGGTACACAAAGGAATGTAAAATCATTTTCCATGGGGGAAAATTTTCCTTGCAATGATGGAAAATCATTTTCCTTCAGAAATGAAAGGAAAACAATTTTCCTCCCATCCCCTTATACACTATTTCCTGACTACCTCCTTCCACCCCCATTTTCCCTATTTTCATCACTTTTTTTTACATGTAACCAAACAATGAAAATTGTTTCCATGAAAATTGTTTTCCATGGAAAATTATTTCCAATGAAAATCACTTTACATTTAAAATAAAACCCCGCCAAACAGACCCTCAATGTAAGTTGTTCACGAGTCATGTCAAGAATTGAGTTCACTCAATCCTCCTTTAGTCAATTTTTCGATTTTTCCATGATTTTACGTCGGGTCATCCTTGTTCGGTGATGGCAGTGATAATTCATATTTTGATGGGTTTTCAAGAATCAAAGCCAATCTAACACATTTAGGGCTCAAACTACTTGAACTTATAGTTTGTTCAACGAATTTAAGATGGATTTTATGGTGAATAATGGTAAATGGTGGTGGTAGTGTAGTAGTCATGAATGAAATTTTTGAGTAACAATAAGGGATATGACTTTCAATCACGGTTGGAAAGAATTTGAAACTTGAGTCAGACTCAAAGAACACAAACATAACATGTAACACCCTAGAAATTATATTTTCTTACTTAATTAACTAATAAAATAAGAATGTCCAAAGTATTATCGCCATCGTGATATCGACTAAGGCAATTATTAAAATACTATAGGGAGAAGATTCCTAATTTTGAAAAACAATTAAATTCAAACAAAAACCAAATAGACAGACCTTACAACTGGAACCCAATGACTGATCTATCAAACCCAACTTAGTAAAAACTTGCAAATGAATGTTAGTCCAACAATAATAAAAAAAAATTTAATAATGATAAAAATAATATATATAAAGTGCACAACCAAACTATAATGCCCCATATTTTTACGTATTTTAAGTCTTTAATTTCATATTTTAGTTGAGTATTTTTAGTGTTTTTTATTGAAAAATTAAGTTGAATCTATAAATTAAAGAAAGAAAATTTAATTAGTTGTGACTTAAAATAATTATTTTTATGTTTTATAAAGTTTATAAGTTATTTTTATGTCACTTTGAATTTTATAAAATATTTTAAGAAGTTTCTAAATTTAGAATTTTCAAAGTTTCTTAAATTGTTTTAAAACGAGGACACAAAAGTAATTTCAAGCATTAAGGGTATTTATGTAGTTTTACCAAAACCTAATTTGGGCCTATAAATACCCCATTAAACCAGAATTTTTAGATTTAAAATTAAGATTTGTGATTTAGGATTTCAAAAAAAAAAACAGAGAGAGAGAGAGAGAAAAAAAATTCGAAAACCCTCACAAACCCGAAAAACCTAAACCCTTCCTCTCTTTCTCCCTTCGTCCCTCACCGGCCACTAAAGCCACCGACACAGCAGTGGCAGCAGCCAACAGGGAGCCCAACAGCGCCCGCCACCACTGCCACGCCGGCCACCCTCCTTTCCTGTCTTGGTATATTTTTTCGAACCTCTTTAAAAAAAGATTTTCTTCAATTCTTGTTTAAATATTGTGAAATTCATGTTTAAAATTATGTTTAATCATGTTTCATAGTTTTAATCATGTTTTATAGTTTTATGATCATGTTTTAGAAATTAAAATTCATGTTTATAAGTTTGTTTATGAAATTATAAAATTAGGGTTTATAAAAGTTAATATCATAAAATTATTAATTTTATGATTTTAATACTCTAAACTTTTATATTATGATCATAGATTGTTTTATATTATGAAGTTTAGATTTGTTTTTAAAGGTTTTAAAGTAATTTAATATTGTTGTCAAATTTTTAAAAGCATGAAAATTAGGAGTAAAAATATTATTAACATGTTTTTAAGCATGAAAATTATTTTTTTAATGCATAGATTATAATAATGATGATTGTATGTGATTCTAAAAGTATTTTATGCTTGAAATATAAAGTTTTAAAAGGATTTTGATGAGATTTGGATTAAAATATATTGTTTTAAATCTTTAATAGCATGCATGTGTTCATACATAATACAAATAGTAACACATGAAATAATAAGCTATAATTGTTTTTAACACACCAAAATATTACATGATGATCTTAGGACATGAATCTATTGTTTTAAAGTCAAAGTATAATATTTAAAAAGGTTATAAGGAGTTTTTAAGCAACTTTACAAAGCTGTTATTTTTAGAAAATATCGAAAATCAAGTGTTTTGCAAAGGAAATATTAAAATAAAGTATGAATTTGAATAGAGACCATATAGCCATACAGGGAAGGTTTTGGACAAGTTTCCAATGTAAATACGGAGTAGTTAGTTAAGAGTTATTGTAGAAGTTAGTAGCACTATCAGTTTGGTTAAAAAATCATTATTCAACTGAAATTTATTTGAAAATAAATCGAATTTAACTGAATTGAAACTAACTGTAATTGAAAGTCAATTGAACTGAAACTAACTGTAACCGTTAAAACTGAAAATATAAATCTAAATTTGAACTGTAACTGAACTGAAAATTATCTTATCTGGAAAAATTCAAAAACACATAACTGAAACTGAAATGATCTGGATTAACGATTTATTTAAACTAAACTGTTTTGACCGAAACTGAAACTGAACTGTAGCTAAAATTTTTTAACTGAAATGAATTTTCCTTAAATTAGACAAATATTGATTGAAAATTAATTACTTAATTAGATATTCGTAAATTGCATTTTTCATTCAAAATTCAAATGTTAATGAAATGTTCCAAATTTTATTTTAAATGTTGTATTTATTACCCAATTTCACTAAATTTTTGGAAGTATAACTCTTTCATATATTCCATCGATTCAATTTCACTAGTAGATAGTTAGGAAAAAATATATATTAAGTAAATCAATAAACTTAATAGTAAAAAAAATCCACATTCGATAATCACTTTATTTCAATTAAACTAGCAATTTTATACTTGTATTTTTTTAACAATCATTAAAATACACAATCACTTGTATAGTGCATATCATCAATATTAAATTCTAAATATAAGACAAGTATTGCATCATTGTTCAAATATGTAACCATAATTATTCCACTAAGTAACCCTTGCAAAAAAAAAAAAAAGTAACCCTTGCAGTGGAACCTAGAATAAAAGAATGATTTTCACATGCACGGTTGCACCATTATTTGACGGTGCAACTTGATGCATAGAAGACAAGCCCTTCAATGAAACGATCACTCATGCAGTTGTATTGGTCAAAGATCATCCTATGTTGTCGAGACTCAAGGGTAATTTAACTGTAAAACTAGTATCGTATAAACTTATAATGGATCTAAAATAAATATTTGAACTGAAAATATCTCATCGCTTGAAACAAAGTCAGTTACACGAAAATGTCCGAACTGAAATATCTAAACCGAAAATATTTGAACTGCAACCAACTGAATCTGAAACCAACTGTGGCAATCTGAAACTAAATTGAACTGTTTTTTGTTTATCTGTTTGGCTATAAGCTGAAACCAACTGTAACTGAACTAATTTGATTTGAAAACGCAACAACCTGAAACTGAATTGATCTGAAATCAAAATTATCTGAACCAAACTGAAATGAAGCAAAAAATAATTGAAATATCTGAACTAAAATGAACCAAACTGATTGGTTGAAACTAGAACTGAACTGATTAACTGAACTGGCAGTGCTAGAAGTTAGTCAACGTGGTTTTAATTAGTTTCGACCTTTTCCTATGTAGGAGAATTCGAGTTGAGTGATTTCTAGAAGTAGTGGCGGATCACCCTTATAACACAAGGTACGTAAGTACTAAAGGCAATTATGTAAATAGGATTCATGCTAGAATTGTTTGATTCCCATGCCATTTGTTATAGACATAAAAGTTGATGCTTGGTTGACTTGAGATGACTTACATGAGAAGTTATGTTAGCATGATTGTATGAAAAGTATGCTTTGTTTATCCAGATGACATTCCGCACATATAGTATAATTATTACGTTATGAAAATTTGGAATGTAAATTATTTTGGAAGTTCTGACAAGTAATCAATAAAGAAAGGAAAAGCAGTTTAGTTGATTAATTACTTGATCCACAAGAAAGGTAGTTAGTGAATATTTATCCACAAGAAAGGTAGTTAGTTGATTAATGCTTGGTAAAGGAAATTTTAATAAATAAAGGACACACAAAATTAATCTTAGAATCACATTATAACCAAGATAATTAATATGGCGTTGCTTGTTGCCATGTATACTTTTATGTGATTTTTGTGTGAGTCATGATAATTGTTAAACCTGTTAATCACGTAAAGTGAAAGAGGATTCACACCAAAAATCTTGGAATGCATATACCTTGATTATGAACAATGGGGGGAGTTATGGGTATAGTTGTACAAGACATTGTACTCTTTTATATTTTTAAATGCGCTGGAATTCGGTCACTTTGTGTGACATAGGTAATACCTTCTTGGAGTTGCTTCCAAGTTGATTCCCATTGGGGCGATTTTTAAGGAAAGTAAACTCATTCGATGCGAAATCCAAAGATCTAAATATAATAAATAATTTTTAATGTGTTGTGTATATGAACATGTATGTAGTGATGACGATGGTAAGAAGTATGTGTTGTTTATTCTTTTCTTTTATTTAATTGTCAATCATGCTTTCCATAGTCTCTAGTAGTTATGCACTCAGCTTTGCTGATTAAGTGTGTTTGTGTGCATGGCTTTGTCTTTGACATGAACCTACGACAACCCATTTCGATGGCGAGTAGTTGTCTAGAATAAAGAGAAAGCTAAAGGTATAAGTGGGCATAGTCATTCATGCTGGGAATGAGTGATGAGCGCTTGCATTGTTGTTTTCTTAGCTTGTTTGGACTTTGTTAGTTATTTATTTTTATTTTTGACTTTTGTTTTTGAAGTTTAAAGTTTATTTGGTTTTGAAGGGCCGTTAATACTGTTCCGAGTTGTAATAAAGTTTTATTTTAATTTGGTTTGAGAGTTCTTTGAGTTTTAATTTGATTTTGAAATAAAACACTTCCGTTGTAGTACTTCGATAAAAGCCTTAGCTGTTATCATGGTGGCGGTAATACTTTTGTTTTTTCCTAGTTAAGTAGGAAGTATATTTATTATTTTTCTACCTTATGTATATTATATTTCTAGAAATTGAAAGGAGGAAGTTAGGAAATACCAAGGTGTTATACAAACTGAAAAAAATTAGGAAAACTAAACAAAAACACTCAATCTCAATATGATTTGAATATGCACTTTCGTACCAGTAGCTTTCCTTTTATTTAAGACTAATACTTGCCATCGAAATGGTTCATCATAGGGCCAAGATAAAGACAAGGCTAATGATGCATGTATCGCACACCTCTCAAAGATAACCAAACGACTCTAACAAATATAGCTAGGGAAGTAGGGATCATTTTCTCAGGGAAGCTATTAAATTCTATTTGCTTTAAAAAGTAAAGAACTGCGTAAGGGGCCTTGGTTGATTATCTTAACTAAACAACTAAAAACTACGGAAAATAATCGAAAACAAAAATTTAAACTCAAATTGTAAAAACTTAGGGCAATCGGTTCACCATGAACAATTTACAAACTCATAAAATTAATAAAAACCAATTAATTCACTAAAGTTCATTAAACTAGGGCTTACTAATTCTCTTGAACTTAGACTCGATTGGGTAATTAAATTCACTAAACTCGTTCTGCCTATTATTGGGTGGTCTTATTGTGGTAATCTTTCTTCTTGGCCTCGATTTCAACAATTATCAAACTCACAACTAAATCTGGCTACAATGCAATTGCAATCGATAGAAAACAATAATAGGAATTTAATTACTAATCATGAAGTAATCGATTAATACTAATTAATTCATTATCATGTTCATGGATCCCTACTAAATTACTCACTCATGATATTGAAAAACAAAACAACAATCATAAAGATATTCATAATCATAAACATAATTAAACAATAAACAAGTAATTCGATTAACATAAGCTAATTAACATGAACAAAATAATAAATAAAACTAATAAATAAAACAAAACTAATTAAATCAAAGAGAAAAGAGAAAGGAATTACCAAAATAAAGGAAAGAACTTGAATTAATTGAATGATTGAAGGTTTAACAAAACTAATCTAATCTAGAGAGAGAACTTAGTATTAATTAACATGTGAAGTTTTAATTAATAGAGCTGCTCAAGTCTAAGAACATAATTTGTAGCATAGTTTGGGTTAATTATGAGTATTTGAGCCTTCTGTTCCATTTTTTTCTTATACTCTAAGCTTAGCCTTGATACAACCTTCAAAAAGCAATCCTTGAGGTTTAAAAAGATGCAAATAACCTGTTTCTTTACCTTTAACACATTTATACCTCAAAAGCCAGAGCTACGTAAGACCTGATTCCAACTTGAATTGGATACGTATGCAATCTTTCATAAGGTGCGGTCTTAATATAACTACATATATATATTTATATATATATATATATATATATATATTGTTGGATTATCATCCCTTCCAAAATCGGAAAGTTTTGGAGGGAAAAGAAAATTCCACATTTGTGTCTCCCATTCTTCCCCCTCCTTTTTTTTACAAGTTGATAGTTAAAGCCTAATAATACAAGCTAAGTTTAATGCTTTATTAGACACTCTTTTTATGAGACCTTTGCTTATTAGATTTGAAGTATGCAATGCAAGTAGCATGCGTTTTACCGTTTGATATTCAAAGGAGGGGTGGGTGATAAGCTTCATTCCTTCGATCAATTCTTGTCATGTACTGTTGATTTTAATAATATCATATTAAAGGAGCAATTTATTCATTTTATTGTTGAATCTCATAAATCAATAAACATTAATCGACACATTATAATTCATTACTTAATTAGGGTGTGTTTAAAATTAAATTATATTAAAATGCATTAGAATGAATTCGAGATTTTTTCACCTTTGAAAAATAACACATCATTAATGTACATATCCTCCGACAAAATTTCCTACTTGGTACAATATTTTATAGAATACAATGATCCTAATTATAGTTTCCATCTCAACCACTAATATAGCATTACATATTCAATTTGTGTTGCTGTTGATGAACAATGTAGTGATCTGACAAAATATAAACTTGTTTACTGTCGAAATAGCACGCGTGAATATATGGTATGAGTGAAAGATAAGAATAAGGGAGGGAGGGAGTGAAAGTAAGTTTGATACTGAAATTTTTTGACTAACAAGGAAAACTTCATTTACCACATACCGTAAGATTGTAGGCCATATCTAAGATTCCACCAAATCTTTGTTTTTGGTTCCATTATTAAGCGATATATTCAAATCTAGTTTCCACATTTATAAGTTGATAACACTTTGGCGCATGACCAAATAATATTCACATTTTAATTGTCTATGCTATATCGTATCTACTTTAATGGTAACCTTTCATAATTTCCACCTTTAAACTTCGCCAACATTTGCTATATATGTATAATGTATTACCCCACGAGGGCTAATTACTTGGAAATGAAGCCTCTTCCAATTAATAAAGTGGAAATGTTGTACCAAGTGTTTTCTGCATACCGAGTACGTACAAATGTTATATTAAGCTTTATGTTGTAACAAACGCAAGAAAGATTAAAGTGAAGTGTTAAACATGGGTTTGGACCGCACCCGTTAGCGAGAGAGTTCACTCTATAAAACCATATGGTAATGNATATATATATATATATATATATATATATATTAAGGACGTGTAATATGAGTAAAATTTTAAGGGCCCATGAAAAAAAGGTCCTTACCACAAGGCCCACCCTAGGTCTTGCATATAACCGTCCTTAAAAAAATTGCCTCAATGTCACATAAAGCGAGTCAAGTTCTTCTCTACATATCATTCTTCCTTTCTTTTTTCATACACATATTCTTCTTCATCAAGCTTCTTTCCTTTCTCATGCTTATCATCATCAACTCTTGTAGTGTCATCTTCTAACTCAAACACTCACATACTTCCTTTACTCGTTCCTTCTTATTACACAAAATCATCCGACTTCTTAATTTTCTCTTAAAGAGTGAATTTTCAAGATATCTTATACCTATCCATGGCATCATGGGGCATCACTTTGACTCCATATCATCCTCCCATCACCAAAATCGTTTCCTATCTCTTTTAGTTTTGGCCAGTCTTCATTATGTTGGCAACTTGTCTACTTCAAACATTATCATCTTCAACACTTTGAAAAATTTGAGCAAGCATTGATACTATTGATCTCTTATTTCTCTAAAGGGATTCACATTAACAGTGGCCAATAGTTGAATTTGAAACAAACTTCTTTTCGCAAACAAGACAATCACGAAAATATGTGGTGATGGCTCATAATCTAGGATTAAATGAGCAAGCTAAAATCACCCCCCTTTAAATCATAAGCATTGTCAACACATCATGTAACAAGTTTAACCAAAAATGGATCTTTAATTTCTACTATCCTCTCTTCCTCATTCAAATCATACAATTTTTTTTTATTTTTTCAAAAAAATGTTTTTAGGGAAAGTTGAGATACCCCTATCCCTTGCTTCCTACTAACTTCATTTTGGCGATTATTTTTTTTGGGAGTAAGTCAGATAACCCTACACTAAAAATAGCCATTTTCCCCCTACTTGGACTCTCAGTTTTAAAATATAGCTCTGTAGTTATATGTCAAAATTAAAGGCCCAAGGCCTAATCAATAATACAAGAACGATTGATAAAGTTATACTTGAAAAGCTCCAAAAAAAATCAATCAAATTATACTTGAAAAAAAGGTAAAAAATAAAAAAAGTATAGCGGCACAGACTTTGTAGCGCTAACTGAGAAGCACCACAACATTTTCAGCGCTACTTAACAAGCGCAACAAATTTTGCGGTGCTCCACAACGTAGCGCAATAAAGCAAGTCACGCTACACTGCTAGTGCTACTAATTTTCCTGCGCTATGTCACTTGAGGTAAAATTAAGATTTTTTTTACTCTTATCATAATAAATGATGGGATAACTAATTCCTTATTCTTGGAGCACATTGTTTCATAAAAGTCAAAAGCCTTTTAGACTCATGATTATAAATTGTTTGTGAAACAAATTTTTTCATTTGAAAACTAAGAGCATATCACTCTTAAGATTATACAACCAAAATTATTGTTGAACAAGATATTCTATGATTAATTGATCAAAACACACTTGTTTCACCAAAATAACAACACTTTATTACTCTTGAGTTTTACATGGTATTTGAAGTATTTTCACTTAATGGCAAACAAAGCATGAAACAACAAGTTGACATATGAAATTCAAAGCTTTATTTATACTTGGTTATTTCTATGACGACTATTGAATTAAACATATATTATCTACTGAAATTGGAAGTAAATAACCGAATTTACTATATTTTAATTTTAAAAAAACAATTGAGTAAACAAACTAACTTGCTAAAGTTGTAGTAAATATGCGAATTTACTACCTAGTCTTTCAAATGTCTTTGTAGGTTAAAAAAAATTCAAAATTAGTAATAAATAAGCGAATTTACTAAAACAATGATAAATAAGCAAGTTTATTAACTTTTTCTTCAAATTATTTTAGTAGACATATGAATTTACTAAAATAGTAATAAGTGAGCGAATTCATTACTTTTTCCTTCCGCTATTCTTAATAAAGAAACGAATTTAAAGTAGTAATAAGTAAGAGAATTTAGAATGCTATTAATTAAATAAACAAATTTGCTCAAGTTATGGTAAATAAGAGAATTTACTATCTTACCTTTTAATTCAAATCTTAGCGAATAAACTATTTGCTAAAATTGTAGCAAATAAACAAATTTGCTACTTTGTGTTCCTAATATCTTTGTAAATAAACAAATTTACAAGATTGGTAATAAATAAGCGAATTTATTACTTTTTCTACAAATATTCTTAGTAAATAAGCGAATTTACTAAAATAATAATAAATAAGCAAATTTATTACCTTTTCTTCAAACACTTCATGTAAATAAGCGAATTTACTAAACTAGTAATAAATAAACAAATTTATTAATCCCTTTGTTCCCTATTTTTCTTTACATATGCTTTTGGGATGTTCCATATTTTTCTTTACCAAACAACTTTATTAGGTTTATGATATTTTTTTATTAAGATGGACCCATACATCACCCACTATTAGTTGCAAGTTGTTTTTCTTTCATCAATTATTACTCCACCACTATTATTATATAATATATCAAAATGAGAGGGTGAATAGTGAACGACAAGAATAATAGGGAACGGAGGAAGTACCATTTCTTCAAACATTTCATTAGTAAATAAGCGAGTTTACGAAAATAGTAATAAATAAGCGAATTTATTACCATTTTGTCTTCAAATATTTTAGTAAATGAATGAATTTACTACATTAGTAATAAATAGAGAAATCTATTATCTTTGCTTAAAAAAATGTATCTAAACGTTTTGATAAATAAACGAATTTATTGAAGCTTATTTTCTGTATGTCGACTTCAAAGTAAGAAAGTCGATTTATTAGAAAATAACCATTCCGATTTTTGAAAGCAACAAGGTTGTTATGTTCTGAAAGCCATTGCTTTCTAAATCTAGATACACCCATTGGTTAATAAGGAGCCCTTGGTTCCGAAAATAGATGTCTTGAAAAGCGATTCTAGCATACTTTGATTGTCGCCTTACTCAGACTCAATCAAAGTGGGGGCTAACTATAAGAACCTAATTTAGTCCTTGGTCCTGTGGTAAACTCCAAGATGAGAAATAAAACCAACTTCTCTAGATTATTAGAAAATTTGAACTTAGTTTTAATATTTCCCAAGAAAATCCAAAATATTAATAAAATCCATTAATGGACTTTTATATTAGTCCAATATTTGGTTTTGAAAAAAAAAAAAAAAGAGTTTCAACATAGCATGACTCAGCGAGTCACACTAACGCAACAGCGTGACAAGCAAGTTAGCGCTGACTTCTTAGCGTGGCAAATTTTGTCACGTTAGCAGGTTAGCGTTACTAAACTTGTAACGCTGACTAGCCATCGTTACCAAACTTTCAATGTTGCGCCCTTATTTATAAACACCTCTTTTCTCCTCTTAAATTTGCCTATCACATTCTCTCACTCTCCCTAGACCGATTCTCTCTCTTTCTCTCTCTCTCTCTCTCTCATCTACACTCAAAACTTTTCTCCATTCTCACATTCTCACAAATTAAAGTCGAAACCTTGTCCAAATTAATACTCGAAGAAAACAATAATCAAGCGAGAAGTGTAAGTTTTCTAAGAGTCTCAAATTAAACTTTATCATTTATTGATTGTTGTATATATTTATTATTTATCTCACTTTTTCACAATATTTTGTCAAAAGATTTAATTTGAATAAATTTGTGACATTAAATCAAGATAATTATTTTGGACAAAACTAATCAAGCTAGGAACCTAGAATTAATCTTAACGACGATTTGACTAAATTAATTAGTTTTATCTTAATAATTATTATTTTGTGGTTCTTTATAGAACATGTGTATAATTGAGAGAAAACTAGTAATGGTCGCCTACGGGCTAATATGACGCAATCTGTCATATTAGTACCCCCAACCTCGAATCCAGTCTTTGGTTTGCAAGATCATAATTTGGAGTCACCCCCATGAGATCGAAAGGGTTATTCGTGCAATTTAGATTATTGTATCGTATTCGTATCCTATTCATTATTAATCTAAATACACGGTTTATTAGTTTGATTCCTAAATCTCATTGGTGACTCCTTACTAGCATTGTCCGTATTCATTGATATTATCTCACTCGAAAAAGATAATTGAAAAATAATAAATTAAAATAACGCAGCGTAACAAACTTTGCAACACTAACGTTGTAGCGTCACAAAGTCTGTAGTGTTGGCCTTGGAACGTGACAGATTTTGTTGCGTTGTACTGTCAGCGTTAAAAAATTTGTGACGCTACCTTGCAGCGCAACCGAAATTCCTACGCTCCTATTTTGTTTCAAAATACTTCTAAAGGAGTCAATTTCACCTTTCCTTAAGCCAAATTGTTAGGTTTAACTCAACCTATGGACAATTTGGGGAAGTTGACCAAAAAATTTGGGACCCTAAAATCTTGGGCCCCTAAACTACTATTACAAGTACGTACAAGCTCACTATGATTAACAAATCCATCATCTCCAACACACCTCCTAAAAATAATAAGAACACCAGCTTCCCCAATCAAACAACAAACCAAAACAATCATCCTCAACTAGTGCTATAAATAATGAAGCACAAATAATCAACAACAAAATACCCACAACATCAACACTTGCACCATAGATTTCCCCCGAGCCAAGCTTGGGCATATATCATGATAATGGCAATTCATGACTAAACAAGGGTTTTAATGTGATTAAAAAAAATAAAGGCTCAAACATTTGGTGCAAAGAAAAAATATTGCCTTCATGAAGACCTAGAGATGTATCTGTAAGCTCTACTGAAATGAAAGTAATTTATCATGTGCGACACGAAATAAATCAAAGCCAAGTTACTAGAGTCCAAAGCCAAAACATGGATTACATGCACAAGGAACTAAGCACAAAAATAATCCATATAGTAAAAAAAAAAAAAAAAAACGGCTCAAACCCTCCTGTTAACATAGTTTAAGCCCCCACTCAACACGTAGCTATATGGAAAGATGTAACAAGACATTTACCTATATTTATTTTCATGTCTAGGTCGGCAATTCCCAAGAAAAAAATTCATCACATGCCCAAATTGATTAAAATTATTTTATAAAAAGCGGGGCATAGGGAAGTCGTTATTAATCCAATTTCAACCATTCAACAATCAATCAACTTCTATTAACTAAGAAAGCAATAAACTAATCTACAAAAGCAGTACATTTTTTTCGTCACATCTAAACTTCTACTCCTAGTGTGTAGTACAAACCATGCAATAAACTACAAAGCAGTAAAACTTACCTCCCCCAAGCAAGACTCAGTAATGTCCTCCGTGCTGTAGGGAGTAAAATAAGAGAAAAGGGATATGGAGTGGGATTTAGGGATTAATGGGGGTGGAATATGATGTTTGACGGTAGGAGGATGAAGTGGTGAAGGAAAAAGAAAGAGGCATGGGTGGTAAAGGATATCTCGTGTAGCATATACGGATTGGAATTTGACCACCTTTCATTGTTTCCATCATATGTCAAAATGTACAACTTATATTACCTTGATTCTAGTTGAATTGGAAACTAGACTCAAAGATCTTTCCAATAGTAGGTAGTACGTTCGCCTAGTAGAATGATCTAGAGGAAAAGTGATGGCTATTTGAAAATGAACCTGCAAAACTATTTGGAACTAGACCATTCTCCCTGATTGAATGCTATTCACGCACCTCTCTAAAATAATTCTCATGACTAACTATGTAGCTATGGAAATAGCGATCGAATCCTCAGGTAAGCACTGAATTTTTACTAATTCTAAAAAGTTAAATTGTTTAAAGGGATTTTGAGAATAGTTTCAACTAGGACACTAAAACTAAATTAATTTATGGAAATTACGACATTTTAATCAAATTAAACTAAGACTAGGATGATAGTTCACCACTAATTGACAAAAAAACTAAACGACAACTGATTAGCAAAAAAACATGACTCCTAAATATTAGTGCTCACTAATTCTCTCGAATCTAGACTCCCTTGAAACTCATCTAGCACCGCTCACTCTTGCCCAAACTCGTTTTGCCTATTATTCATGTGATCTATTGTGGTATTCTTACCTTTCTCTATCAAATTCAAAAATATCTAACATACAATTAAACCTGCACAAAAATGTTGAAATGTATTTGAGTAGTCGTTTCACAATTTGCAAAGGAGCAATATATAACTGTAAAAAAAGTAATTTGATGGATAACTTTCTTTCAATGAAATATAAGTAGAGGAGTGATATCCCACCTTCTATGTCGCACACAATACTCAAGATCAAACCTTTGTACGTAGCTAACTATTTTTTTTAATATTGCGTAATTGCATGGTGCCATGTCACCACATTTGTACACATAGCGGCAACACCATGTGTCTAAATATTATTGTGCATTTTTATAATTATAATTTTTATTTTTCGCAAAATATTATTGTAGACTTCAAATGGACTACCTTTCAAATAAATTCGTGGCATAGTTCAGTCTTACAAAATTGTATTTTTACTATGAAGGCAATTGCTAGATGATGTGACACAACTACGGACTGCTACTTGTCTTAAATTTTCTTGACCACATATCAAGATGTCAATAAACTAAGTGTCTGACATTGACAGCCCACAATCGCTATCTTCCTATTAGTCTAACTGTCAATAGGTGGAAAAGTCATGAGCTTGACACATAAGAAATGTCATCTTATTATTGGAACAAGTGTACAATAAAACCCTCATAAGGGAATATGAATATTTCCTCATAAAAGTCTAAATACTAAGAGCCATGAGATTTAACTTCAAAGGCAACTAATCATTGAATGACAAGTGTCACTCAATGACAGGTTAGCCGCCAAATCTATAGGCCTTAAATGGTGCAAAATCCTACAACATTCTCTACAAAAGACACAAATTAGTATAATCAAGAGAATTTCTCACTTTAGAAAACACTCATTTTTCTCTCTAACTTATATTTAAGTTAATCTAGTTTATTATTTCCTTAATCTTCCTGCAAGTATCTTACTTAAGCATCGGAGGGTTAAATAATCCTACGAGGATTATATTCCCTTTGTGCAGGTGCGGGAGGACTCGTCAGCAAGAGTCGACAAGATTACTAGCCAGACAAAGTCAGCGCTACCCTCCTAGTTTTTTCCCTACATTATGGCTTAGGCAAAAACATTTGGCGCCGTATGAGGGGAAGACTCCTAAAAATGAGTAGAAGTGGAGTGATTCCTACTGAGGATAAGACTAGATACCTTGACCGTACTGGTAATTACTAGACTGGAGAAGGAACTGGTTCTTTATGAAGGTCATACGCGATAAATGACTTTGGGGATCAACTCGTAAATATGGGTCAGCTCAAGAGTATCTTGGAAGGTTTCCAAGAGACGTAATGAAAGCCCTACAGGAGTATATCCTGCTAAGAAATCTCCTGAGAGAGTTGATCCCAAAAAGCCCTACAGGTGCGTGTGATGATTGAAGAAGGCCAAGGCTAAGAGAGGTTGACTTTCCACAAGAAAGTTAAGAAGATAAAGAAAGCGTCTCAAATTGACAACAGACAAATGGCCTCTTATAATTAGTCCATGTCTCAAATGTCATCCTATAATTGGAACGAGTGTCGAATAAAACCCTAATGAGGGGATATGAGTATTTCTTCATAAACATCTTGAAAAGCCCAAATAAAGAAAGCTATGAGGATCAAATTCAAAGGCAATCAATCATTGAATAACAAGTGTCACTCAATGTGAGTTTAGCCCCCAATCCTATTGCCTATACATAGGCCTTAAAGAAAGCAAAATCCTACAATTCACATTCTCTACAAAACATACAAACTACTAAGTCTAGAGAATTTCTCACTCTAGAAAACACTTACTTCTCTCTCTAGTTTATATTTAAGTTAATCTAGTTTAATATTTCCTTAATCTGGTCTCCTACAAATATCTTACTTAAGCTTCGAAGGGTAAAAATCCTACCAGGATTATATTCCCTTTGTGCAGTTGATGGAGGACACATCAGCAGCAGTCGGAAAAATCATTAGCCAGTCAAAGTCAGCGATGCCCTCCTAGTTCTTTTCCCACATTATTGCTTAGGAAACAACACTAGGTATAATATGGTTTTAAGGACCTAAGGCCTAAGGTGTTATAGGATGAAGATAATACAAATTAACAAAGTGTTCTGAGTAGAAACAATATGATCCAAATAAGAATCTTGATTGAATGGGAAAGGATCAATGTCAAGAGGTGCAAGGTCCGAAGGAGGTGTCCGAAGGTCCCGCACAAGTAAACAAGATTACTAGCCTCGGGGGTGTGTCCGAAGAACGCCCCTCCGATGCTAAAGTAAGCAAATTTGTAAAGTCAAGTCTAAAATGTATTAGCTTGAGAGAATAAGTGTTAATAGCTTAGAATTGAATACCTGTGAAAGTGTCATAAATGAGGGTATTTGTAGACAAATGTCAGATTTTGCATAGCGGTTTAGTGACACCTGGCAAGCCATGTCCGAAGGCCGAAAGGCACCGTGTTGGGCTTGCTGTTGGGCCTTTCGGCCGTCTGTAATGAATAAAATTGTAATGGTTTGGTCTCTTTGTTTGGTTTGGGCTTGGCCTTGTATTGTCTTCAGATGTTATGTTTTGTGTATATGTTTAATTGGGCTTGTCCCATTCTAGTTCCCTTGGGCCCAAGTACAGTTACTTGGGTACCCAAACAACTGGTCCCCTAATACCTGCTTTCGGACTTTGTTCGAAGCAGGTGTTCCCACTTGTAAAAAATGTGGGATTTTAGAGCATATTTTTTTGGCGGGAATTTGAATGGATTTTGGAGCATATTCAATCATGCCCCTATAAATAGTGGAGTAAGAAAATTTGGAGGTTTCTATATTAATTCACAAAATCTCTCAAAAACACACACACACTCTCTCTCTCTCTCTCTATCTCTCTCTACTCTTGCAAACAGTACTTTTACATCCCCTGAAATTTCTAGACATTTTTTCGGAAAACAAACTCTAACAAGTTGATCGCTTTCGTCTCTAGTTTCATAAAAAGGTAATTTGATTTGCTTTCGTCCTGTTTTAGCAGTACTTTAACGTGCTTTTAGACTTTTATACTTTAGTTTATTGCTTCAAAATTCTTCTCTTCGATTCAAAAGTTATTTTGAACAATGGCACAAAAATCTAGAAGACAACCCGCGTCGGAAGACCCAATGAAAGCTAAACTGTCCGATGACAAACTTAGAAATGCTTGCAGAAGTGAGCTACTAGATGAACCTCGGTTAGGAACGGCATTAGTCAGTGCCAATGAAGGTGGGATTGGGACTTTTGAAAATCTAATCCCTATTGTACCGATCCGAAGTGTTGGACCTAGTGGGGAGACTAGCACTTTTGGCGGTTTTGGTGATGTGGCCCCTGAAAAGCCATTAGACGATAGGGAATTACCATGGGATAACCCTGCTGAAAACCGTGGACTGCTGTCATCCAGAATTGACCCAAATGGCTTGTGAAATCCACTGAGGGGGATTATATTGCCGCTGCTGAAAACATTTACGGGATTATGGAGTCTGATGGCTATTGGCTCTGATGCCCTGAGACATCGACTTGTTTTGCCGAACCCCCAACTGAAGATAATTACATTGCTTTGTACCTTCGTCAGTTGGAAGATGGGCTTCGGTTTCCCCTCCATCCTTTCATCGTCTAGTTGCTAAACTGTTACAACATCAGCCTTGCCCAGTTAACCCCCTTGAGTATCAAAAGGATGGTGCCGTACCTTTGGGTGTGTACTTTTTATGGGTTTCAGCCTTCGCTTGTGGCGTGGCACAATTTGACCCATCTCTCCTCGAGTAGTAAAGACGTTGAGGGTGGAAGTTGGTGGAGTTTCACCAACAGGGATGAGAAAATTGTTCTGCATCCGTATGCAGATTCCAATAAGCAGTGGAAAAAAGTGTTCCTCTTCCTTCGGGTTCGCAACAAACCTGGCCACCCAAAAAGGTTCGGGGCACTCTGATGGTTGGTTAAACCCGACACAGAAGTGTTGTTCTTGAGGGGTGCGGTGCCGACCCAGAGTGAGATGGTGCAGATACGTTTCTTTGCTGCCCACAAGCCTAATGACCTGAAACAATCTGTCCCTAAATACTGGCTTCCCGATAGCAACCTAATCATGAAGGAAAAGTATTTTGCTGTATGTGGCCTCAGCAGAAAGCTAGAAGGCAATAACTTGAAGGCCGAAGCTGGGGTCGTTTTTATTGCATTTTATTCTTTCTTCATCATCATTTTTTTTGTGCACCTGTTTGCTATGGTACAACTACTAACTGTTTTGTCTATTTTCAGTTGCCGAAGCCGACGCCGATCTAGACTACAAACTTTTAGAGATCACCAAGAGAAGGGTGATTACAAAGGATGTTCCTTCTGCGAAGAAGCAGTCCATTGGCGTTCCCACTATTCGAAAGCACAAGATTCCAGCTTCGGTACTTGAGAGGAGTAGAAGGGTGAAATACCCCACATTTTCACGTATTTTAAGAAAGTATTTTTGTATTTTATTTGTATAATTTTAATATTTTTATTGAAAAATTACGTTCAATAGGAATATTAGATGAAAAGAGATTAATAATAATAAAATAAATAAATAATAAATAAGTTTTAATAAAAAATGATTACTTGTGTTCATAAATAATATTTTATGTTTTCAAAATATTTTAAAAGGCTTCTAAAAATAGAATTTTCAAGGGTTTCCTAATTTATTTTGAGGCAAGGGCCTAAAGGTAATTCCCACTTGTTAGGATAAGTATGAGCTTTTCCAAATCCTACTTTGGGGGCCTATAAATACCCCTTAAAACCCAAAATTTCATATTTTCATACTCATACTAGTCATTAGGATTCCAAAAATTTAGAGAGAAAAAGAAAGGGGAGAGGATTTCCGAAAAAAAAAACCGCAGTTTTCGGAAAATAGAGGAAAAAAATTATTTTTGTGTTCTTGGGATCCGTGCCCAGCCGGACCCCACTGTCGGACCACCACCTTCACCTGTCGGAGCCACCGCCGGCCATCGCCAGCCACCTCACACTCCTCCCCTTCCTTCGGCATTTTCGGATCTTTTATAAAACATTTTTTTCCTTCTATCTTTTTAATTCAATCTTGCAAATCCATGATCATGTTTATGATTAATCATGCTTTTATGAGTTTTAAATCATGTTTAATGAACTTATGATTTTTTTTACGACATGAATTAAATTGTTGTTCATGAAATTTTAGATTAGGGTTTATAAATCATGAAAGTTATGATTTTTATGAGTTTTTATGACTTAAACTTCAATATTATGATCATGAATTATTGTTGTGTGAATTTATGAGGAATTTATGAAGTTTAGAATAATTTTTAAAGGGTTTGAAAATATAATAAATTGCTGTCCAAAATTTATCATCATGAAATTCAATTGAATAAATATTATGAAAATGTATTGGCTTATGAAAAATTGTTCTAAAGCATAGATTGGTTTCATAATTATGTTGGTTGATTGTAGAAGAGTTTTACCATGAAATTATGATGTATTTATAAGTTTTTCATGACTTTAAAATTAATAAACAAATCTGAAATTTTTATTAAAACGAGCTAAAGTAAGTTTTAAGTGTTCATATTATGCTAGTATGATCACATATGAATCCTATGATGTTACAAATAATTTTAGTATGTTTCATGAAGTTTAAAAGTGATTTTAAGCATGTTTAACATGCTGTCAAGAAATTATAAAGTGAATAATTAGGCTTTAAAAGTATGTAATTAGCATAAATTGATAATATAAATTACGTAATACATTGTATGGTTGATTTATGTTGTTTTTGAAGTTTTTCAAAGAGTTTTGGCAATTTTATATTGCTGTCCACTTTTCTTAAGTGGCATAAAATTTATGTTAAGGTTTTATAAAGCATAAATGAGTCCGGAAAACCATGTAATCATACAATAGAAAAGTAAAGTGTAGTATGTAATTGAATAGAGACCACATAAGGAAGGTTTTGGACAAGTTTCCAATATAGAAGTTAGTTTATAATTGTTGTAGAACTTAGTCAGCAAGGTTTTAATTTAGTTTCGCTTTTTCCTTATGTAGGAGACTTTGAACTATTCCACTTCTAGAAGTTGTGGCGGAGCACTGTTACTATACATGGTACGTAAGTACTAAAGACAAACACAGGAACTAGAATTCATGCTTGGATGATCCTTGATTGTATGAGATATTGTTATGCTTGTTGAATCATGAATTTATGTGCATGACGAGTTTATTAGAAGCATGTTTTTGTAGTATGTTGACATTCCATGTTAAATGGTAATATGAATTTTTATAAGGTTGAATTGGAACGTCGTGATCAGTTTAATTTGGCCAATAGTTTATTAATCAAGATAGGAAGTTATTTTTAAGTTGGATAGTTACTTAATCAACAAGAAATGTAGTTGTGAATTTTTATTCACTTAATTAAAAGAGGTTATGAATAATAATTTTAGACATGTTGCCACTCACAGTTTAACGTGTGGACAAGAAGATAGTAAGTAATTAGCCACTCACAGTTAATGTGTGGTAAAGGAAGTTCAGTTTAATTAAAGGACACACATGAGATTAATTTTTAATCACCTTAAATTGAAGATAACTAATTTGGCTTGGTTGATTTGATGCATGTCTTTATGTGATGTTGTATGTGAGTCATAACATTTATAAATCGGTTAATCACATAATGTGTAAGAGGGCTTGCATCCAAACTCTTGGAACGTATATACCTTGAGTATGAACGATGGGGGGAGTCTTATGGAACAGTGATCTGTGACTTCTAATTGGAGTACAAGACGTTGTACTCTTTTATATTTTTAATGCATTGGATATCCGTCACTTTATGTGACATAGTAATACCTTCTTGGAGTTGCTCCCAAGTTGGTGCCCAATAGGGCGATGATTTTTAAGGAGGAAACCCGTTCGATGCAGGATCCATAAGTTTAAATATAATAGTTACGTTAAATGAGTCCATGTACAGGTAAAAGGTTGTCAAAGGTAAGTTGAGTGCATGTTTTATTTCTTATTGTTTGTTGCATAGTCTTTAGTAGTTATGTACTCAACTTTGTTAACTGTTTGTTTTGTGTGCATGGCTTTGTCTTGGACTTGGCCCTACAATGACCCACTTGTGGTGAGTAATTGTCTAGCAAAAGAAAAGCTGCAGGTATAAGTGGGCATAAGTCATTTCATGATGGGCTGGAGTGAGAGCGCTTGCTTTGTTTTGTAGCTTTACTTTATTTTATTGCTTATGAATGACTAACATTTATTTTGGACGTTGTTTTATTTATAAAGACTTTTGGTTTTGGTTTTTAAGGTCCATTAATATGGTTCCGAAGTGTAATAAGTTTAAAATTGTTTATTTATTTTGAGATGGGTTGGAAGTTAGTTTTAAATTGTTTTGGTCGTAAGACTTCCGCTGTAGTACTTTGATAAATACCTTAGCCGTTATCACGATGGCGGTAATACTTTGGTTTTTCCGTATTTAGAAGTTTTAATAAATATAATCCTTAATAATTATAATTTTTTTTCTGGAAAAATAAGAAGTAAGAACTTAGGAACCAGGGTGTTACAAAGTCGTTACCAGAGCTTAGATTTTGAAATAAAATAAATTTATTTTTGGGGGTACCCTAAGTTTTATCTTGGAAAAAGGAATTTCTTATTATGGAAAGTTTTCAAAAAGGGAATTTTTCTAAAAATAGTAATTTTTGAAAATGGAAAGTTTTGAAAAATAAATTATGTGTGCAGGTATGCAAGGAATTTAGATATGTATTATGTGTTATTGCTTTAATACCTTGTGGTGAGTTTGGGTAGGAAGTTTGGGCATGTAGGATAGACTTTGTTTTTGTTCTTTCATGTATTAAAGTTCATGTTTAAGGTGTTGCTTATGTGAATAGTTGGGTGTAAAGAAAATTGTATGTTAGCCACAAGACCTCTTTTTGTAGAACTGGTAGTTTGTTTTGTTTTGTTTTGTTTTGTGAAGGATGAACCATTAGTCTTAAGTTTTGTGCAGGATGTCACATAGTACGCCTAGTAAAGATACTCAAATAGGAACTTTGGAGAAGAAAGACTACGAAAGTCTGCCTCAATATGTCTAGAAAATACGGTTCTATTGTTGGTACATGATTACTGTGTTGAAGTTACCACAATGGGATCAGCCTGACCATTTAGCAACCTTGATTGTTAGGTGCTTGCCCGTCCGTTCACTCTATATAGAGATTAAGGAAAATTTTAGTGATTTCCATTTTGTTGGAGGCCTTCCGAACTATTCTAAGTATACAGATGCAGTTGCTCAGTAGGGTTGTGATTGGAGATTCTTGGAGGGGTATATTGCTAAGAAAGAGCAGGAGTATTAAGAAATGAATGCAAGTGAGGAGTATCAAGAGCAGGGGTATATTTCTAATGGATAGAATTTTCCAACGGTTTTTGGATAACTTTGTGGTCGTTTTCATTGATGACATCTTGGTGTGTTCTAAGAGTAAAGAAGAACATGTGGAACATTTGAGGACAATCTTGATGACATTAAGAGAGAATGAGTTGTATACTAAGTTCTCGAAATATGAGTTCTGGTTGGAGAAAATAGCATTCTTGAGGCAAATTGTGTCTAAAGAGGGAGTTGAAGTAGATCCAGCCAAAATTGAAGCAGTTAAGGAGTGGCCTACACCTAAGAATGTAACGGATGTACGGAGTTTCTTAGGGTTAGCAGGTTATTACAGGAGGTTTGTGAAAGACTTTTCGAGGATTGCTAAACCCATGACTTCGTTAATGAAGAAGGACTGTAAGTTTGAGTGGAGTGATAAGTGTGAAGAGGCATTTCAGACTTTAAAAGAGCGTTTGACTACCGCTCCAGTGCTGACTTTGTCGGATGGAAGTGACTCTTATGATGTGTATAGTGATGCTTCCCAAAATGGTTTGGGATGTGTGTTAATGCAGAATATAGATGTGATATCTTATGCTTCAAGGCAATTGAAACCATATGAGGTGAACTACCCTACTCATGATATGGAGTTAGCAACAATAGTGTTTGCTTTGAAAATATGGAGACATTGCTTGTATGGGGTGAAATGTAGGATATACACAGACCACAAGAGTTTGAAGTACTTTTTCACTCAAAAAGACTTCAATATGAGACAAAGAAGATGGCTTGAGTTGATCAAGGGTTATGACCGAGATATCCAGTACCATGAAGGGAAAGCCAATGTGGTAGTCGATGCTCTAAGTCGTAAAATGGAGTGAATACCTTGGTGGTTGCTAATGAACTATGTAAGGATATAGAGAGATTGAGCTTGGGAATAGTGAAAGATGGAGAGGTTTGAAGGAATTCTTTGTAATCTTAGTATCCAACCAACAATATTTGAGGAAATTAAGAAGAACCAGGAAGGAGATGTGAAATTGGACAGAATTAAGGAAAAGTTAAAAGCAGGATAGCCTATGGATTTTAAGATTCATGAGGATGGAATTTTAAGGTATAAAGAAAGGTGGTTTGTACCACAAAAATTTGAGGATTTGAAACAAAGAATCGTGGAGGAGGGTCATAATACCCCGTATTCAGTGCATCTTGGAGGCGATAAGTTGTATAAGGATTTAAAGAAGATGTATTGGTGGCCTAGGATGAAGAGAGAAGTGGCTGAATTTGTGAGTAAATGCTTTACTTGCCAAAAGGTCAAATTCGAGCATAAAAGACCACAAGAGAAGTCCAACCACTTGAAATACCAGGATGCAAAGGGGATTGCACATCAATGGACTTTGTGACTTGCTTGCCAAAGTCGAAGAATCAGAGTGATACCATATGGGTATGGTGGATAGACTTACTAAGTCAGCAGTGTTTATACCCATGAAAAAGACTTGGAAAATGGAACAACTTGCAAAGGCTTACATAAAACATGTTGTGAGGCTACATGGAGTTCCAAAGGATATCGTGTCGGATAGGGATTCTAGGTTTCTTTCGAAATTCTGGAAAAGTGTTCAAGAGAACTTTGGTAAAACATTGAAAATGAGTACAGCTTTCCATCCAACAACTGATGGACAAACAGTGAGAACCATATAAACCTTAGAGGATATGCTAAGGGCTTGTGTAATGGACTTTCAAGGGAATTGGGAGGATCACTTGGATCTCATTGAGTTTTCATACAACAATAGTTACCATGCAAGTATTGGCATGACACCTTTTGAGGCTTTATATGGAAGGAAGTGTAGGAGCCCCTTGTGTTGGAACGACATAAGTGTGACAATGATTCTAGGACCTCAATTAATAGAAGAAATCACCGAGAAAATTAGAGTTATACAAGCGAAGAATCAAGCAGCACAAGATAGACAAAAGTCCTATGCGGATCAAAAACGCCAAGAAGTTGTGCTTGAAGTTGGTGATAAGGTGTTACTTAGAGTATCTCCAATGAAAGGGGTGATGAGGTTTGGAAAGAAAGGAAAATTAAGCCCAAAATACATAACACCCTATGAGATCTTGCAAAGGGTTGGAAAGGTAGCCTCTAAGTTAGCATTACCAATGGAGTTGAGCAAGGTTCACAATGTTTTCCATGTGTCTCAACTAAGAAAGTATGTGCCAGACGCGTCACATGTATTACAACCTGAAACAATAGAGATAGACCGAAGTTTGACCTATGAAGAAAGGCCAATAAAAATCCTAGATAGTAAAGTCAGAGATACTCGTAGAAAGAGTGTCAAAATAGTGAAGGTGTTGTGGTCTAACCAAGAAACCGAAGAAGCTACTTAGGAAGCTGAAGATATGGTGAGAGAAAAATACCCAGAGCTATTTCAGGTTAGTAGTAGAGTTACGGGGACGTAACTCGATTCTTAAGGGGGGAAGAAAGCGACCTGTTTTTCGCGCGTTTTTACCCTCAATTTTGCAAGTTTTTATGAGTCTCTACGATTATTAAGTAAGAAGTTTATGTTTGTGTACTAGAAAGTTGTCAAGTAAGTGTCTAAGGTCTACAAGAACATAGTATTTCAGTCAGAAAGTTTAAAGTAAATGTAGTCTCTATTCAAATTCCATACACTAATCTACACAAAGTTTCGGGACAAAACTTCTTTTAAGGGGTTAAGGGGGGTAGACTGTAATATCCCACATTTTCACGTATTTTAAGAAAGTATTTTTGTATTTTATTCATATAATTTTAGTATTTTTATTGGAAAATTATGTTCAATAGGAATATTAAATGAAAAGAAATTAATAATAATAAAATTAATAAATAAGTTTTAATCAAAGATAATTATTTGTGTTCATAAATAATATTTTATGTTTTCAAAATATTTTATAAGGCTTCTAAAAATAGAATTTTTAAGGGTTTCCTATTTTATTTTGGGACAAGGGCCTAAAGGCAATTCCCTTTTTTTTAGGATAAGTATGGGCTTTTCCGAATCCTATTTTGGGGCCTATAAATACCCCTTAAAACCCAAAATTTCAGATTTTCATGCTCATACTAGTCATTAGGATTCCAAAAATTTAGAGAGAAAAGAGGGAGAGAAAAAAAGGGGAGAGGATTTCCGAGAAAAAAAACTGCAGTTTACGGAAAACAGAGAATTTTTTTTATTTTGTGTTCTTGGGATCCGTGCCCAGCCGGACCCCACTGCTGGACTACCGCCTGCACCCGTTGGACCCCGCCTGCACCTGCCGGAGCCACCGCCAACCACCTCACACTCCTCCCCTTCCTTTGGTATTTTCGGATCTTTTATATAAAAAAAAAAACATTTTTTTCCTTCTTTCTTTTTAATTCAATCTTGTAAGTTCATGATCATATTTATGATTAATCATGCTTTTATGAGTTTTAAATCATGTTTAATGAAGTTATGATTTGTTTTAAGGCATGAATTAAATTGTTGTTCATGAAATTTTTAGATTAGGGTTTATAAATCATGAAAGTTATGATTTTTATGAGTTTTTATGACTTAAACTTCAATATTATGATCATGAATTATTGTTGTGTGAACTTATGATGATTTTATGTAGTTTAGATTGATTTTTAAAGGCTTTAAAAATAAAATAAATTGCTGTCCAAAATTTATAATCATGAAATTCAATTGAATAAATATTATGAAAATGTTTTGGCTTATGAAAAATTGTTCTAAAGCATAGATTGGTTCATAATTATGTTGATTGATTGTAGAAGAGTTTTACCATGAAATTATGATGTTTTTATAAGTTTTTCATGACTTTAAAATTAATAAATAAATCTGAAATTTTTATGAAAACTAGTTAAAGTAAGTTTTAAGTGTTCATATTATGCAAGTATGATCACATATGAATTCTATGATGTTACATATAATTTTTAGTATGTTTTATGAAGTTAAAAAGTGATTTTAAGCATGTTTAACATGCTGTCCAGAATTTATAAAGTGAATAATTAGGCTTTTAAAGTATGTAATTATCATAAATTGATCATATAAATTAAGTAATACATTGTATGGTTGATTTATGTTGTTTTTGAAGTTTTTCAAGGAGTTTTGGTAATTTTATATTGCTGTCAAGTTTTTTGAAGTGGCATAAAATTTATGTTAAGGTTTTACAAAGCATAAATGAGTCCTGAAAACCAAGTAATCATACAATAAAAAAGTAAAGTTTAGTACGGAATTGAATAGAGACCATATAAGGAAGGTTTTGGACAAGTTTCCAATATAGAAGTTAGTTTATAGTTGTTGTAGAACTTAGTAAGCAAGGTTGTAATTTAGTTTCGATTTTTCCTTATGTAGGAGACTTTGAACTAATCCGCTTGTAGACGTTGTGGCGGAGCACCGTTACTTTATAAGGCACGTAAGTACTAGAGACAAACGTAGGAACTAGAATTCATGCTTGGATGATCCTTGATTGTATGAGATATTGTTATGCTTGTTGAATCATGAATTTATGTGCATGACGAGTTTATTAGAAGCATGTTTTTGTAGCATGTTGACATTCCATGTTAAATGGTAATATGAATTTTTATAAGGTTGAATTGGAATGTCATGATCAGTTTAATTTGGCCAATAGTTTATTAATCAAGAAAGGAAGTTATTTTTAAGTTGGTTAGTTACTTAATCAACAAGAAAGGTAGTTGTGAATTTTTATTCTCTTGATTAAAAGAAGTTATGAGCAATTATTTTAGACATGTAGCCACTCACAGTTTAATGTGTGGTCAAGGAGAAAGTAAGTAATTAGCCACTCACAGTTAATGTGTGGTGAAGGATGTTCAGTTTAATGAAAGGACACACATGAGATTAATTTTGAATCACATTAAATTGAAGATAATTAATTTGGCTTGCTTGATTTGATGCATGTCTTTATGTGATGTTGTATGTGAGTCATAACATTTATAAATCGGTTAATCACGTAAAGTGTAAGAGGGCTTGCATCAAAACTCTTGGAACGTATATACCTTGAGGCGGAGCACCGTTACTTTACAAGGTACGTAAGTACTAAAGACAAACATAGGAACTAGAATTCATGCTTAGATGATCCTTGATTGTATGAGATATTGTTATGCTTGTTGAATTATGAATTTATGTGCATGACGAGTTTATTAGAAGCATGTTTTTGTAGCATGTTGACATTCCATGTTAAATGGTAATATGAATTTTTATAAGGTTGAATTGGAATGTCATGATCAGTTTAATTTGGCCAATAGTTTATTAATCAAGAAAGGAAGTTATTTTTAAGTTGGTTAGTTACTTAATCAACAAGAAAGGTAGTTGTGAATTTTTATTCTCTTGATTAAAAGAAGTTATGAGCAATTATTTTAGACATGTTGCCATTCACAGTTTAATGTGTGGTCAAGGAGAAAGTATGTAATTAGCCACTCACAATTAATGTGTGGTAAAGATGTTCAGTTTAATGAAAGGATACACATGAGATTAATTTTGAATCACCATAAATTGTAGATAATTAATTTGGCTTGCTTGATTTGATGTATGTCTTTATGTGATGTTGTATGTGAGTCATAACATTTCTAAATCGGTTACACGTAATGTGTCAGAGGGCTTGCATCAAAACTCTTGGAACGTATATACCTTGAGGCGGAGCACCGTTACTTTACAAGGTACGTAAGTACTGAAGACAAACATAGGAACTAGAATTCATGCTGAGATGATCCTTGATTGTATGAGATATTGTTATGCTTGTTGAATCATGAATTTATGTGCATGACGAGTTTATTAGAAGCATGTTGACATTCCATGTTAAATGGTAATATGAATTTTTATAAGGTTGAATTGGAATGTCATGATCAGTTTAATTTGGTCGATAGTTTATTAATCAAGAAAGGAAATTATTTTTAAGTTGGTTAGTTACTAAATCAACAAGAAATGTAGTTGTGAATTTTTATTCTCTTGATTAAAAGAAGTTATGAGCAATTATTTTAGACATGTTGCACTCACAGTTTAATGTGTGGTCAAGGAGAAAGTAAGTAATTATCCACTCACAGTTAATGTGTGGTAAAGGATGTTCAGTTTAATTAAAGGACACATATGAGATTAATTTTGAATCACCTTAAATTGAAGATAATTAATTTGGCTTGCTTGATTTGATGCATGTCTTTATGTGATGTTGTATATGAGTCAAAACATTTCTAAATCGGTTAATCACGTAAAGTGTAAGAGGGCTTGCATCCAAACTCTTGGAACGTATATACCTTGAGTATGAACAATGGGGGGAGTCTTATGGAACAGTGATCTGTGACTTCTAATTGGAGTACAAGACGTTGTACTCTTTTATATCTTTAATGCGCTGGATATCTGTCACTTATGTGACATAGTAATACCTTCTTGGAGTTGCTCCCAAGTTGGTGCTCAATAGGGCGATGATTTTAAGGAGGAAACCCGTTCGATGCAGGATCCATAAGCTTAGATATAATAATTACGTTAATTGAGTCCATGTACAGGTAAAAGGTTGTCAAAGGTAAGTTGAGTGCATGTTTTATTTCTTATAGTTTGTTGCATAGTCTTTAGTAGTTATGTACTCAGCTTTGTTGACTGTTTGTTTTGTGTGCATGCATGGCTTTGTCTGTGACTTGGCCCTACAATGACCCACTTGTGGTGATTAGTTGTCTTGTAAAAGAAAAGCTGCAGGTACAAGTGGGCATAAGTCATTTCATGATGGGCTGGAGTGAGAGCGCTTGTTTTGTTTTGTAGCTTTACTTTATTTTATTACTTATGAATGACTAACGTTTATTTTGGACGTTGTTTTATTTCTAAAGACTTTCGGTTTTGGTTTTTAACGGCCATTAACATGGTTCCGAAGTGTAATAAGTTTAAAGTTGTTTATTTATTTTGAGATGGTTTTGAAGTTAGTTTTAAATTTTTTTGGTTTTAAGACTTCCGCTGTAGTACTTTGATGAATGCCTTAGCCGTTATCACAGTGGTGGTAATACTTTTTTTTCCGTATTTAGAAGTTTTAATAAATATAATCCTTAATAATTATAATATGTTTTTCGAAAAAATAAGAAGTAAGAACTTTAGAAATTCCAGGGTGTTACAAAGGGTTTAGGAAAAGTTTGACTCTTAGACAACCCCGAACCAGAGACTGCTGTCGACAGTAGCTCGCAGGTATGTTTATTTTCTAAGAAGTCTTTACCTTCGTCAATACTTTGCTTTATAGTTTGGGAGTTTCGGTTTTCTCAAACTGACCAGACGCATTGGGTTTTGTCGCTAAAGCGTAATTGGTATATGCCTGCTGCTTTGAGATCTTCCATCCCTGTTGAAGGTGGTAACACGCTTGCCGTAGAAAGGCTTTTCAATCCCACACAGAACTTCTTGTCGGTGAGTTCCGAAACACCATGTACATGATTTTCAATTGCAATCATCATTGTCAAACTTCATTTTTGATTTTGCGTTTGATTTGGTAGGGCTGTGGTACTTCTGTTTCTTTAAAAGAACTAGATTACAAGGAGTCTCCATCCCCCCCAATCCAAAACGCACCAGTTCCCGTAAGGGAAGAGTCCAAGAAGAGGAAGAAGACGAAGAAGCTCCTTTGGTAATCTGATGGAGAAGAAAAGAAGAGGAACCTCCCATCGACTTGTCTCATTTGCCAGAGATAGAGTTTCAGTTTCAACAGCCTACAACTGTTGTTGAGATCCCTTCCTCTCTCGAATTCGAAGATATGGTGAGGAAGAGGTGCTGGCGTCAAAGAAGTTGAGAACCGAATGTGAGGTCACTCCTGTGGTCGACCCTTCTGAGAAAACTCCCACTTTGCCGAAGGAAGTGGTCCCGACAAATGAGGACGTCGTTCCAATGAATTTGGACGATGTCAATGTAACTGCTGAGAAGGTTTCGGAGGAGGTGGAACAGGAACAGGATCAACAGCCAAAAGGCTCAACACTTGATGTCAACAATTCGTCAATCGAACGGTTTGTTAGCGATTTTTATGATGTTACTCAATGTTTCATCCCTTCGTCAGTGAGGAATAAGATTTCTGAGGTGAGGCCTTCTTCTTCCAACCTCTTCGGGGATCTGTTAGTTCAATCTCCTTCGGGGCACGCTCAAAACTAAGCTTTGAAGTCCATTGCTTGCTTCGGCGTTCC
The DNA here is from genome assembly GCA_016808085.1 of Suaeda aralocaspica. Taxonomy (NCBI): domain Eukaryota; kingdom Viridiplantae; phylum Streptophyta; class Magnoliopsida; order Caryophyllales; family Amaranthaceae; genus Suaeda; species Suaeda aralocaspica. Next base: position 1,005,086 of record PYUH01000219.1, read on the forward strand.
TGATAGGCTAGAGAAGGACCCCAACAGACTCGGACAATTTCACATGATGGAGGTAAGCTCGTAGGTCTTGAGCATTTACTTTAAGTATTTTTTTTGACATATATTCTCATATACTACATGCCCTCTCTCTCTCTCTCAGTTTTTTTTAATCTTTGTTAACTTCTTCCCTTTCGGACATTCCGAAATTGATGGCTGGTGTACGTAGGTTGTACGCTACCACGCCATCACCTCTGAGCTCAATCGGTGTGACCAAGATGGGGTTTTTCGACTTCGTCTTGGTGTCGATTCCCTGAAGCATGACATCGAAGACACGAAGCAGAAGCTGGCTGAGTGGAGAGAAGAAAATATGAGGGAGTTGGCCCTCTGCAGAGAGATTGGCATCGAAATGGCCACTAAGGTTGGTGACGAAGCCTTAAAGCTGAAGGCACAACTCAACTCGATGGGTGAACAGGTTCGAAAGAAGGAGGAGGAGAATGCTGATCTTCTTAAGGCCAAAGAAGCCTCTGATGCTGAAACTGCAATGCTTAAAAAAGCAGTTGGCCAAAGTTGAGGCCGAAAGGAAGAAGGATTCTCCAAAGGTTGGGATGCTACCCTTCGACTTGTTCTGCATGGGGATCCGACGTTCCCTTGGTTGGATGTCGAAGACCTCCTAGCCAAGGGTGGTAGAGAAGTTCTTGAGCCTTCGGCTCGTGAGCTTGAAGTGTTTGCAGATGATCAAAGAGAGGGTGCCGAAGCTGAAGTCGCCAGACTTGTCGAGTTAGCTCTGAAAGATTCTCATGCTGCTCCTAACAGTTCTTCGGCTGCTGGGCCGTCGGAACTTGGGTAATCGTCTTCGGAAAGTTGTGCCTCAAGCTGATCCTCCTTTCTGATCTTTTGCTTAATTCTTTTTGTTTCAGCCTCCCATGTAAAAACATAATGCGGTTTGGTAGTGTAGATTTATTTTGTTGTCGCATTTGTACTAAGGTGGTTGTTTGTCCATTTGTAGACGGCTGCCAAAATTAATTTCAACTTTGTAACTTGTGAACTTTGATCAGCTTCAGTTTAATTGAAGCACTTGTATGGTTTCTAGTGCATGTTTTCATATGTGTATATATATATATATATATATATATTTGTTTGCAATCCATTTTCATGTCGGTTTGTAACCATTGGATGAAAAACGATACTAATATTGTGGACTTGGTTGTAAGCCTTGATCAATTAAGATCAGACACAAAATCCTATAATCCTTCGGATAAAATCCAAAAGGATAATTGATTGGATGAAGACAGTTGCCTTAAGCACCAGTTTTAACCTTCATAACATTTTGTAGGGCGGACTTAGTTGTAAGCCTTGATCAACTAAGATCAGACACCAAGTCCTTAAATCCTTCGGATATAAATCGAAAGGATAGTTGATTGGTTGAAGACTGATGCCTTGAGCACTAGTTTTCACCTTCACAGCATTTTCACTAGTGGAAAAACATGCTATTAGTATCGTGGATTTTGCCCTATTAGTATCGTTTTTCTTTGGTAACTAATACATGAGTTACTAATAGCTTAATTATTAGTATCGTTTTTTTGAACACACGATACTACTAGCTGGTTTTGTCATTAAAAAAATCTATTAGTATCGTTTTTTCATGAAAACAATACTAATAGTTACTTTTTTATGATAAAAAAAATAAATTTGGCTTTTAATAATAACACTACAAAAATTTAAATAATAATTCCAACATTACTTAAATTAAATTGTTACAATTAAAAATTAATAATAACATTAATGATATTATATTATTACAACAAATGATTACAAAAATACGAATAAGCCTAAAAAAACCCTAAAATTGAACCAAAATGGCATAAAATAGCTCCTAAAGAACCAAAATGGCATCCTAAATAATACCTTCTTGGAACCAAAGTGAACAAATCAATATAAATCAAAACATAAAAACAATGCTAAGATTGCTACAACTTAAACCTAGAAAACCCACCCCTGAAACATACCTTCAACCCACGACTAAAAACCAACCTCAAAATTCAATGCAGCAATCAACTCCGGAACTCATAAGAATCATCCATGAGGTCTCATTATCTAGGAGGTAAAGGAAAACAATCAGCTGACAGATAAAGCTGACAACAACAGACTTGGATGATAACCCCTCCATTGACTTATTCTTGTTCCAGAATTGAATATCTACCGTGAAAACACAGAATTAGTCAGCTATTCCTATAGAACAAATGATTACAAAAACCAATTTTCCACTTACAAAAGATACTTACCATTCTTGAAGGCCAAAAAGTCGAACAAAGAATGAAAAACTGAGATAAGCATTGTAATTCCAAGAAGGTAAGGATACCCTTCCAAGAAAGCCCTTTGCAAAGAAAATCAAACAGATATTTTTATTAGGCACACCCCCAAGATGCAATCAACGTAAATGTGAAATGTAATTGATAAACTGAAATGAACACAACTATGAGACCCTTCCTTCCAAGGGCACCCTGGATAGACATCTGCAAGAAAACTAAAGAATGGATATAAAAAAAAAATTCCTGATGCTTTTCCTAAATAAAAGCAAAATGCTGTTAAAAACCCAAATGATTTGTAGAAGTCACTAAATTGTAAATCAAACATGAAACAGACATCCATAATTAAGCATAATTAGTTCTATCAACTGATAAGTAGAGATTTCTCGTAACTTCCACATAAGTCCTAAAGAAGATAATGTACATTGCAGGCTTTTGTAGTTTAGCTACAAGTCATAGTTTTGTTACATGCCAAGGAAGGAGAACAACTTTACTTATCTTTTGGCCAACCAAATCAATTAAGGACCACAACTAACTGGTGAATAATTATAGAGTACTTAACATAACTTCCCTCCTGGCTCCTATTGATGAGGTCATGAATTTATATTAGCCATTTAGATATATCTCATAACAAGAATTAGGAATAATCGCATTGAACAAGTACAAGAAATGGAGGTCTAGGCTATCCTTTCGAGTTCTGAGCACAGTTAGCAACCTGGTCAGCTATTCAAATGGTTCCTTTTATCTTCTGTTAAGACAAGTCAAGGCAATCTACATTTCAATTCTTTACAATATTGCAATTTAGTGAATAGAGTTTGCTAATTAAACCTGCAAGTCTAGCAGGTGTAATTTGCGATCAGTTTAGGAAGTGGGTTTTGGGATTCCAAAAGAAAACTTGGACAGATAGTGTGGAAGCTGCTGAACTACAAGCAATCCATGCATGAGGGCCTGAATCAAGGAACCATCTTTTTGAAAGTGGATATTTTGAATTATTTAGATGATTCGAAACTGGAAGTACAGTGGAAAACTAAAGAAAAAATGAGCTACTATAACAGTTTCTTAGACAAAGAAGATAATCTCACCTTAAGCTCATCAGCCTTGCCTTCAAGCATACTTCCATAAGAGCGGTGAAGCTGGAATGACTCGTCAATTTGCAAAAATAACTGCCACTTGGTCATGCTAATAGGGGCCACCTCCAGATTCCTTGGCAGTTCACGGTCTCATTAATGGCCATTAACCTATCTTTTGGTAGCCAAAACTCGTTGAAGGACACAGTTGGGAAATAGTTCCCTATTTTGGGCTCAACATTCAGATCTGTGACATTTGGGCTCCGTTTGGTAGAGCGTATAACATTTTCCATGAAAAGTGTTTTCCTCCCTTTCCCAAATTTACATTGTTTGGTACCCAAAGGAATGTAAAATCATTTTCCATGGGAGTAAATTTTTCCTTACAATGATGGAAAACCTTTTTCCTTCCAAAATGAAAGGAAAACAATTTTCCTCTCATCTCCTTATACATTCTTTTCTCACTACCTCCTTCCACCCCCTTCATTTTCCCTATTTTCATCACTTTTTTTACATACAGCTAAACAATGGAAAATTGTTTCCATGGAGATTGTTTTCCATGGAAACTATTTTCAATGAAAATCATTTTACATTGAAAATGTTTTACGCCCTACCAAACGGACTCTAGGTTAAGGAAAAGCAGATTGTAACTTTGCAACCAGACAATTTATCACCTATTAAACTGCACATAAATTTTCTCCAAATTACTTGTAGGGTCAACCCAAAGTCAAAGTTTTAGACCAAATCATCAACTTCTAAACCCTTTGACAAACCATCAGTTCTTTCTCCCAACAGAATCCTTCTCAGCATATTAACCAGAAGAATAGTGTTCGGTTATGAGTTCGGACACTCTGAAGTCTTAATTTTATGAGATGCAAAAGAATAAAAAGGCTAAATTAGTCCACATCAAGCAAGACAACCAGAGAAAAACTTGTAATACAAGGACAATAAAGATCAAGGGATACGAGAAATGATGTTTGGAGGAATAGCACTTGTAGAATACCTGAATAAACAAAAAGAAATAACTGCATGAATAAAAAAAAAATCACCTCAATCTCTCAAGTCTCAGCAACACACATTAACGAATCAGTATCAAGCTTCAATAACTTGAAGTTAAACCACTAAAGCATCTAAATAAGCCATGGCAAAATGAAAGAAAAAATATAGAGGGTCCATTGAAAAAGAGATCTCCTAAGGTAGTATTTACATGTTCATAGGGGAAATTTACTCACTTGGTGAAATCATCTACCAAATTGATGGTCACGTTCATCTTTAGGTTCTGCCTGCTATTGAATACGATAAAAAAAATACTTCATCAGTTTTGGTTCAATTGCTATTAAATTTGATGCTTTCTAAAACCACAAAAATCGAAACCCTAAAAAAATCGATTTAAAAGCAATCGATATGATTTGAGCAAAAAATAACATAAACAAAGTAGATCAAAGCAAAAGAAAATCAAGCAGAATGACAGGTTGACAGTTTACCTTCAAAGAGAGGGTTATGGTTCATCAATCCATCTTCTTTGATTTGATCCAAACCCTAACCAACTCCAAAACTACATTCACCGGAAAAACCACCCCATGAAACACCGAATGCGGCATAACAAGACCCAAGTCCAAAACCCTAATCATCGAAAAACCCAACTCTATAAACCCAACCACACCAAAAACCCAACTCGATAAAACCCAATTCGAGAAAAATACGTAGGTGATGGTTGAGCGAATTTCCAGATCGAAGAGTAGATGAGAAAGTTGATGAGAGGCAATAAGGAGATTAGAGTGAGGAGTGATAGGGATATAACAGAGACGGATGAGAGAGAGCTTGGGTTGTGTTTTGTGAGATATACATATACACCAATTTTACTTAAGAGTGGATTTTTATTTTAAAGTTGCATTGGTATCGTTTGTCAATACGTCATCTAATAGTGTCGTTTCTCACACAAACGATACCAATAGGTCACCTATTAGTATCGTTTGTCATACAAACGATACTATTATAAATTATTGGTATCATTTTCCTTAAAAACGATATTAATAGAGATCTATTAGTATCGCTTTTATTATAAACGATACTAATAGGTACTTATTAATATCTTTTTTTTTAATGGTACTAATAAGGTGTTACTAATGGACATTTTTCCACTAGTGTTTGTAGGGAACACTTGGTTGTAAGCCTTGATCAAATAAGATCAGACACCAAGTCCTGTAGTCCTTTGGATAAAATCCGAAAGGATAGTTGATTGGATGAAGACTGATGCCTTGAGCACCAGTTTTCACCTTCACAACATTTTGTAGGGAGGATTTGGTTGTAAGCTTTGGTCAACTAATATCGGATACCATCTCCTATAATCCTTTGGCTATACTCCGAAAGAATTGTTGATTGGATGAATACTGATGCATTGAGCACCAGTTTTCATCGTCGCAATATTTTGTGAGCGGACTTGGTTGTAAGCCTTGATCAACTAAGATCATGCACCTAGTCTTGTAATCCTTCGGATAAAATCTGAAAGCATAGTTGATTGGATGAAGACTGAGGCCTTGAGCACCAGCTTTCACCTTCACAACATTTTGTAGGGCGGATTTGGTTGTAAGCCTTGATCAACTAAGATCAGACACCAAATCCTGTAATCCTTCGGATGAAATCCGAAAGGAGAGTTGATTGGATGAAGGTTGATGCCTTGAGCACCCGTTTTCACCTTCACAACATTTTTTAGGGCAGACTTGGTTCTAAGCCTTGATCAATTAAGATCAGACACCAAATCTTGTAATCCTTCGGGTAAAATCCGAAAGGATAGTCGATTGGATGGTTTTGTGCTGCCATCTTTATACACATATATATGCTTAAATTCCCCGTTTTATTGATGATTGATGTGTTACATGTTTCGGCCCTCGTCTTATTATACTATACAAAGTATTTTTTTTCAATATAACAGCGTTCCAATGATTTTTTATTTCATTGCCTGCCAAGTCCCAAAGAGGATAAGTTCCTGGTTGGAGTTGCCCATATATCTCATATGGGCCTTCCCAGTTTGCCGAAAGCTTGCCATCTATTTTGTCCTTCTGAACTGCTTCTGCGTTCCGAAACACAAGATCTCCCACTTGGAGTGGTCGGGGATTGACCCATCGGTTATACTCTATGCTGATGCGCTATTTGTATATGTCCATTCTTTGCCTCGTTTCGTCCCTCACTTTATTTAGAAGATCGACGGCTTCGTTCTGATTTTTTTCATTGTCGGCAGATAAGGCTACAACTCTTAGACTATCATTGCCAATTTGGACTGGTAATACCCGGTTCAGTAGACCAAGTTGAAGGGGGTTTACCCTGTTGCTTCTTTTTCAATATTTCGAAGCGCCCATAATGTGCCAGGTAGTTCATCCAGCCATTTGGATTATAGGTCCTCACATATTTTCCTTAGTGCCCCCAATATCAGCTTGTTAGTTGCTTCGGCTTAGCCGTTGCTTTGTGGATGGCAAACAACCGAATATGCTAGTTTGATCTCGAATTGCTCTATGTAATTCCGCAACGGAAGGTTATCAAATTACTTTCCATGGTCGAAGATGAAGACTCTTGGAATGCCAAATTGAGTGATTATGTTTTGCCAAATGAACTTTCACACAGTTAACTCTGAAATGGTTGAAGTGGCTTCGGCTTTGATCCATTTGCTGAAGTAGTCGATGCCTACTATCAGCCAGATTTTCTGGTACACTGCTTGTGGGAAGGGTCCCAAAATATCTAACCCCCGTTGCGCGAAAGGCAAAGGGTTTAGAATTAGTTGGAGGTCCCTGGATGGCTGATGGATAACCGGTGTAAAGCGCTGGCATTTGTCATATTTTTTTACCAACACCTTTGCTTCAGCTACCATCGTTGGCCAATAGTAACCTGCCCGAGAGCCTTGTGTGCCAATGCACGATCCCCAATATGATTGTCGTAGATGTGTTGGTGGATCTCCCTTAGGATGTAAACGGCGTTCATTGGATCCACACATCGGAGCAAGGGCAGTGAAAATGATTTCCGAAGCAACTCTCCATGGAAGATGATGAATTTGAGGCTATCCTTTTCAGATTGGATGCCTGATTCTTATCTTCAGGAAGCTCTTCGTGCTGTTTGTAGGCATATATTGGGTCTATCCAACTTGGCTCCAAAGTGATAGAATGCACTTCGGAGTTGTCTACATCAATGCTTCTTTTGGTATGTACCTCTAGGTACACCGATCGGCTTAGCTCAGACAAAGTTGAACTTGCCAGTTTGGAGAGAGCATCGGCTTGTGTATTTTGGATTCATGGGATGAGTTCTACCTCAAAACTTTTCAGCGTGGCGATCAAAGTTTTTTTTTTTTTGCCAAATATAAAATCATACTTGGCTCCTTAGCTTCATATTCGCCCCGGACTTGATTTACCACAAGTTGAGAATTAATTTTAAGGTGAACATGTTCGGCATCCATAGCTATACAGAGTTCGGTACCAGCTATGGCTGCTTCGTATACAGCCTCATTGTTAGAGGCATGGAAGGAAAATTTGAGTGCGTACTCAATTGCCTTTCCTTCGAGTGTTATTAACACCACCCTGCCCCAAAACTAGTCACCGTCGATGAACCATCGGTGAAGAGTTGCCAAACTTTCGGCTCCCCCTTTGACATTTCTTGGTAAGAGCATTCAGCCAAGAAATCAGCTAAGGCCTGGGCCTTGATAGCCGTTCTTGGGGTGTATGAGATTCCGAACTCAGTTAGTTCGAAAGCCCATTTTGTCAATCGGCCTGACTTTCAAAATTTTCCCAATACTTTTTCCAGAGATTGATCTGTTAAGACAAAGATCTGGTGAGCATCGAAATATGGCCGAAGCTTACGTGCAACGACGACAATGACGTAAGCGACCTTTTCGAACAAAGGATACCTTGCTTCGACATCTGTCGGTGCATGGCTGATTAAGTAAATTGGTTTCTGCACTTTATCCTCCTCTTTCAAGATTACTGCACTGACAGTCGAAGGACTGACAACAACGTATAAAAAGAGTGCTTCTCTCTTCGAAGGCCTGGCTAAAGTGGGTAAGTTTGCCAGGTGTTCCTTTAGGGCGCCGAAGGCTTGTCTTTGTTCCTCCCACCAAACCATGTCTTTCTAATGTTTCACCGCTTTGAAGAAAGGCAAGCCCTTACCCGAAGCCTTAGAAATGAATCGGGATAGAGCGGCCATTCGTCTAGTGAGCCTCTTAATGTCTCATTTTGTTTTTGGCTGAGGGAGGTTTAATGCTTCTTGCACCTTGTCGGGGTTTGCGTCGATCCCCATTTGGCTTACAAGAGAACCAAGGAATTTTCCCGACTTAACTCTGAAATTCTGTAACGTCTCTTGCAGATCGATGATGTGTTCGTCATCGGTCTTGCTCTTAATGATGGAATCGTCAACATATACTTCAATGTTTCGCCCTCGTTGGTCGGCGAATACATGATCAACCAGAAGTTGATATGTTGCCCCCGCATTTTTTAATCCGAAAGGCATCATGATGTAGTTGTATACCCTTTGACTTGTGATAAAGGCTGTCTTTGCCTTATCATCGGGGTGCATGAAAATTTGATGGTAGCCAGAGAAGGCATCCATGAAACTTAAAAAGCGTGGGTGCTGGTGGAGTCGACCCGGTGATCGATCTTGGGCAGCGGGTAAAAGTCCTTCGGACACGCTTTGTTAAGGTCCGTGTAGTCGATGCACATCCTCCAGCTATCGTTGGGTTTTTTGACCATCATCACATTGGCCAGCAACTTTGGATAAGTGCATGGCTCTATGAATTGTGCGTCCCGAAGCTTTTAACTTCTTTGGTGATGGCTTTATGTTTCGCGGCGGAATAATTCCGCATGTTCTATTTCATCGGCGTTTGATCAGCCGAAACGGTCAACTTGTGTGTTATGAGCTTTCGACTGATTCCAGGCATTTCAGCCACCGAAAAGGCAAAAATGTCCATGTTGTCCCGTAGCACTTGGATAAGGTTTATCTTCAGATCTAAACTAAGGCCTACACCAATCTTAGTCGTTCGGTCGGGATTACCTGCGGACAACTCAATGTCTTCCATCTCTTGATAGTTTAGCCTCTTGTCAATGTCATCTAATTTGACATTTTCAGCCTTTGAACCTTTTGGCTTCTTGCTTTTCCTCTTGTCATCACTGTCAGCGTCTCCCTTGTCGTTGTTTTTTGGGGCTTTGATGGCTGTGTAATAACATTTTCGGGCAGCCTCCTGGTTGCCCCTTAGCCTTTCAGGAAAGCCGTCGTCTGAAAATTAAATCATCATTTGATGATACGTAAACACGACTCCTTGGATGGGGTGGATCATGGGTATCCCCATGATGACGTTGTACATCGAAAGTACATTTATGACCAAGAACTCCGCCATAATGTTCTTCGCTGCCCTACCATTGCTGAAAGTTGTCGGCAGGGTAATCTTTCCATCAAGAATGGTCGATGAGCCGTTGAACCCGATGACAGGGTAATTGACTAGGGTTAGATATTTTTTTATCTAATCTCTTTGTGTCAAAAGCTTCCCTGAAAAGGATGTTTGCCGATGATCCTCCATCAACTAGGACTCGGTGTATAGTGTGGTTGGCTACATCCAATGAGATCACTAGAGGATCATCATGTGGAAATGAAACCCCTCGACAGTTTTCTGAAGTGAATGTCATGTTTGGTTTGTTGGCCGAAGGCCCACATAATGAACTAAAGTTGACCTCATGGGTTAAACTCTGAAGGTTATGTCAGCACGCGTTTCTGGAGGAGGTCCCTCCAAAAATGATATGAATAACAATTTTATCGTCTTGTGGTTTGCCCTTTCGCGAGTAATCAAGCTCCCTAGTGTCCTTTTCTGCCTGTTTCTCCTTTCGTTTGTCGGCAAGATATTGGTCGAGGTACCCTCTTCGTACTAGGTCCTCTATCTGGTCCTTGAGTTGGAAACATTCTTCGGTGTCATGTCTATGAGAGTCATGGAAGTCGCACCACTTATTTATTTTTTTCTGGCTTTTGGGCCCTAGTGGCCTCGGCTTCTTCCACTGGCCATCCTCTTTGTCAGTATTAAAAATTATCGCGCGAGTGGTGGTGAGTGGGGTGTAGCTATCAAATTTTGGCTCAGCTTTTTTCCTTTCCAACTTTCCGTCGGAATCTTTGTTATGGCCCTTTTTCTGCCCTTCGGTTTTATACACTGGGGCTTTATTTTTATCTTTCTTTGAAGACATGGCTTTATTCCATTCCTTAGTTCGGATAAATCCATCTGATGCCCGAAGGGCATCTTCCATGGTTTTGGGAGCTGTCATGACCAAATGGTCAAGATAGGTCCCCCTTTGCAATCTAGATTGTAGGGCGAAGGCTGCTATGTCCTGACAAAGGTCAATGATCATAGCTGCTTCAGAGCTGAAGCGGGTGAGGTAGTCCCGAAGACTTTCCCCATCGTTTTGTTTGACGTCGATGAGTTCGGCCGTCATTATTTCTCTTCTGTTCGAGCTAACAAATTTATCCCGAAAACTTGTTTACGAGGTCCTAGTACCCCAAAACTGATCAATTCTCCAACCCCTTAGAGAACCAACTCTGTGTTATTCCCACAAGTGTTGTTCGGAAGATTTTGCACCATGTTGCCTCAGTGTGGTGGCATAAGTACATCTGTCATTCATATGCAGCTACATGATTGTCGTCATAACGAAGGGATGATGGTAATTTAACCTTCGGAATCCTCCCTTCGAGGATCCATGGTGTAAATGCTGACCTTTCGGGGACCATGAATCTTGGTAGCCCCCTTGGGTCGTAAGCTTCTCCATGTAGAGAACGCCTTGCTCTTAGAGAGCATGTCCTCAACCTTTGGCCTTCTGTGCGAAGGTCCACCGGTATTGGGGACATACATCTCCCAATCCTGTTGTTGACATTTTGTCGTGCACCTATTCGATCATGCACATTTGCCTGGGGTCTGTTCCGGGTGTGAGTCCCGATTGACGAACCTTGACGGCACATTTCGCCATGTCTAGAGGGATTTAGCGTAACGTGAATTGGTAGTGTTCGTCCATGGGAAGGACTTGGGTTCCCTTGCCGATGATCCGAAGTGTACTGCCTTTGGCTGTTTGCCCTTCGTGATCCGTTGGGACCACCTGCCAAAGCGTTATGCGTCGCTGTCCCGTTCTCGTGAGGTCCGTTACCTCGTGGGTTTTGCATTCCGCTTGGAGACCGGCGTCCATGCCTTCCGCTGGTCGATGCATAATTCCTACTCTCCCTCTCCCTTACCCGTGAAACGGACAACGAGTGGGGGCTTTCAGACCCATGCCTTCGGCAAGCCTCCGTGCGTGAACCACCAATTCCATTCGCATAAAGGAATTGATTAAGAGTGGCAACTGCTTCTTCTAGTTGAGAAGGAGTTGGCAAATTTGACACTAAGGTGCTTTGTGAAGGAACCTAACGATGACGGGGGTAACCGTTAGGCCTTCCTTACCCTTCAAACCATACTGAGTCCGCTTCCTGAGTGTAGGAAGTGGAGGATCCGGTGGAGTCCGGTAATTGAGTTTGTTTACTAATTCTTGCGATTTCGAGAAATAGTTATGTAGTTTTTTGAAATGTTTTCCCCACAGACGTCGCCAAATTGTCTCGGATAGAAACAATATGATCCAAAGGAGAATGTTGATTGAATGGGAAATGATCAATGTCAAGCGGCGCAAGGTCCGAAGGAGGTTTTCGAAGGTCCTGCACAAGTAAACAAGATTATTAGTCTCGGGGGTGTGTCCGAGGAACGCCCCTCCGATGCTAAAGTAAGCAAATGTGTAAAGTCAGTCTAAAATGTATTAGCTTGAGAGATTAAGTCTTAATAGCTTAGAATTGAATACCTGTAAAAGTGTCATAAATGAGGGTATTTATAGACAAATGTCAGATTTTGTATGGCAGTTTAGTGACACCTGGCAAGCCATGTCTGAATGCCGAAAGGCACCGTGGTGGGCTTGCTGTTGGGCCTTTGGGCAGTTTGTAATGAATAAAATTGTAATGTTTTGGACCCTTTGTTTGGTTTGGGCTTGGCCTTGTATTGTATTCAAATGTTATGTTTTGTGTTGATGTTTAATTGGGCTTGGCCCATTCTAATTCCCTTGGGCCCAAGTACAATTACTTGGGTACCCAAACAGAGAGTTTTTAAGAGTTAATATGTGTATCACTTTATTCCATATATATTAAGTTGTAATCAACATCTCTACTACATAACATACACATAAATAAACATTCACAACCACAAACACCAATGATAATCAACAAACTACATCAGGAATACTCGTGCATCAACTACTACATCACAAAGACTCGTGCATCAACCACCCACAACAGTGTGCGCCACTCTCCCACTCCCCTAGTAACTCATAATGTGTCACAGCAACTTCCGTTCAAAGCCAAAAACGTGGGAGGGGTTTCAAGTTTCTCGACTTTGTATCTCAACATGACATTCTTGTAAATAAACTAATATAAATATCCCAAACCACAATTATTTTAATCTCCTAAAATGACATATATACCCATCAACTTCATCTTATGTCTTCAATTTGCCATTTGAGATAATAAATTATGTATCTCAAATTGACAAACCTAGATGTTGTAATACTTTACGTTAGAGGTGGCCAATTGGCTAAGTTGACCAGCCCTACTCAACAAATGACCCATGTGGGTCAGCCTGCTTGACCCACAAGCCAACCCAACCCATCTCGCCAACCATCGGTGTGGGTCATGGGTCACAATATTTCAACCCAACCCATTCGTTTAACCCATCCCAACCCGCCCTAATTCGTCCAAAACCCAGCCCAACCAATTGTAAATTGGCAAGTTATTTAATGTGTATTTAATTTTTTCCCTTTATTTAATATTGTACTTTTTCGTAATTTATAATTGGGTTTTTATACATTGAGCCCCAAAGGTATTGGGTTTTATACGTTGTGACCTCCCTAATTAAAACTTCCACGTGGTGCCTCTTAGGTTCAATTAGTTATTATGCCATGACCTTGTACTTAAACAGATATTAAATGCTCTTAAACTATTTGATGTATGAACCATAGTGCTCATCGTGCACTTTAATTGCAAAGAAAATTGTAAGAGTATAGGCCATGAACAAAGTTGATGTGAATTTTCGTATGAATATAAATACTCACAAGGATACAAACTAAATCCATGAATTCCTAAAGGCTAAGCCACCAAAATTCTTGAATTTAGGTTGATTAACTAGTCTTTGTTTAAATCTTAAGCACCCTCAAAGTCACTACTTAATCCACGCACAAGAGTATAAAGGAAACACCCACCAACTCTCACAATTTTCGGTTTTTGTTTTTCAAGTAAACAAATAAAACTTTATTCAATTCTCAAAACCAGATTTTTACAACCTAATGTTTGAGACTATTTATAAAAATAATAATCAACCAAAATACTAACAAAAGAAAACTAAGACACACGTGAAAAACAAGCTAAGAACGCCACTTGCACAAACTCAAGATAAGATTTGCCACATCATCATGCAACTTGCTCTTATCTACACAACAACTTTTAACTAACTCTAACTAACAAGATTCTATCCTAACAAACTTCCTAAAAAAACTAATAAACAAGATAATCAGAAAATTCCAACCAAAAACACACAAATATTTCAAGAAACAAAAGATTCTAGAAATCGCAAAAAACTCGCCACATTCTTGCTCCATTTTTGCCCCTATTTTCAACAAATCTTCAAGAAACCTTTCAAGATCCAATATTTTTATCAAGAAAACTTCAAGAAGTCATTTCCCATGTCTTTAAGGTTGTAAATGATTATCAAGACTCCACAAGAAATCAAAGACTCAATGCCCAAAATGAGAAAAACCCTATCAAGTGAAGTGGGACAAATCTCATAGGCAAAACTAACTTATTCCCCTTATCAACCATTTCTTTCCCTTGATTTGCATTCCAACTTAGGTATATGTGACCATACACACACAAATCCCAACCTTAGATGGACCCATTAGACTTGAGTCTCCATAAGCAATCAATTCCCCCATTGCTGCACCCTTTTTTGCAGCTTCTATCAAACCTTCAAAGTTGTGAACAATATTTGTATCATCCTCCCCTTCTTCAAAAGAGTTTGTCCTCAAACCTCGAAGTTGATCATCAGAAACATAAGGAGCCAAATCACCAATGTTAAATGTAGCATGTACTCCATATTCACCTGGCAATTCAAATTGATAAGCATTGTCAACCAATCTTCTTCAAAACTTTGAATGGACAATCACACCTAGGCATGAGCTTGTTCTTGCAATTTTTAGGGAACCTTTCCTTCCTTAGGTGTAGTCAAACCAAGTCTCCTTCCTTGAATGTATGTTGATGGCGATGCTTATTTGCACGAGCTTTGTATTGATCATTCACCTTCTTAATTCTACCTCTAACTTGTGCATGTAGCTTTTCATGTACTCAATCTTTGCCAATGCATCTTTGTGCACCAACTCACCCGTTGGAATATCAACATGATTAATAGGTAACTTTGGATTCACACCATGCACTACCTCAAATGGCGAGTGTTTCGTAGTGAATGTAGGTGATCTATTATAAGCAAACTCTACATGTGCAAGCTTCAAATCCCAATCCTTTTGAGTCTTGCTCACCAAAGCACGCCACAATACTCGAAGAGTTCTATTTGTGACTCCAGTTTTCCCATCAGTTTGAGGATGATATGATGTACTAAAGAGCAATTTTGTTCTAACTAACTTCCATAGAGACTTCCAAAAGTAGCTCATGAACTTTTTATCTCTATCACTTACAATTGTCTTTGGAATTCCGTGAATTCTCACAATGTCCCTGGAATATAAATCTGCAATATTCATAGCATCATCAGTTTTATGGAAAGGTGTAAAGTGCACCATCTTCGAAAATCTATCCACCACAAACATGATAGAATCCTTTCTTCTTGTAGTTGTAGGCAATCTCACAATGAAATCCATGGATACATCTTCCCAAGGACCTTCATGAACATGCAATGGTATGTAGTCACCTTGATGAAAAGAAGCCTTCGCCATTTGACAAATAGCACATTGAGATATGATAGCTTCAACGTCAACAATTATCTTAGGCCAATACAAGCGTTCTTGTAACATGTATAGACTTTTAGTGATGCCAAAATGCCTTGCTAATCCTCCACCATGCACCTCTAACAAACAACTCTCTAATTGAACACTTATGTACACAGAATTGATTACCCTTGAATAAAAACCCATCATGCATAAAAAAAGATCCCACAACACCCTTGTTCATTTGTTGCAATATACGGCTGAAACTATCATCATGTTCATAGTAGGTTTTGACCATATCTAGACCAAGTAACTTGCAATTCAAAACATTAATAAGAGCATACCTATGTGAGAGAGCATCTGCAACAACATTAGACTTGCCTTCTTTGTACTTTGATGAGAAGTGAAAAGATTGTAGAGATTCCACCCACTTGGCATGTCTAAGATTCAACTTTTGTTGGCCATTGATATGCTTCAATAATTCATGATCAGAATGTAGAATGAAGTGGCGAGGTCTTAGATAATGACTCCAATGATCAAGAGCTCTAACAATTGCATAAAACTCTTTATCATAAGTAGAATAGTTCAAACTTGCTCCATTAAACTTCTCAATAAAATAAGCAATTAGCCTCTTCCCTTGAACCAATACTGCTCCAATCCCCACATTACATGCATCAGTTTCAACTTCAAAACGACTTGTAAACTCAGGCAATGCAAGAATAGGCATGTTGCATAACATCTCTTTGATCTTCTCAAAAGCTTTTTGCGCCTCTTCAGTTCATTCAAAAGGCTTGTCTTTCTTTATACACTTAGCCATAGGAGCTACAATAGATTAAAAATTCTTCATAAACCTCCTATAAAACAAAGCTAAACCATGAAAAGCACGAACCTCAATGACATTAGTTGGAGTAGGCCAAGTCTTGATTGCTTCAACCTTTGTTTGATCCACAGAAACACCATCTTTTGAGACCACATACCCTAAAAACGTGACACTAGGCACCATGAAATAGCATTTTTCGAGATTCCTATAAAGTTTTTGTTGCCTTAAAGTTTTGAACACACTCCTTAGATGATGTAGATGATCTTCGTTGCTTCTACTATAAACCAAGATATCATCCAAGTAAACAACAACAAACTTTCCAATGTATGGCTTCAAATCTTCATTTATGAGTCTCATGAAGGTACTAGGTGCATTAGTAAGACCAAAATGCATGACCAACCATTCATAAAGTCCTAACTTAGTCTTGAAAGCCGTTTTCCACTCATCACCTTCTTTCATACAAATTTGATGATACCCACTCCTAAGATCAATTTTAGTAAACACATTAGAACCATATAATTCATCAAGTAAATCATTTAACCTTGGAATTGGGTATCTATATTTGATGGTGATGTTGTTAACTTCTCTTGAATCAATACACATTCTCCAAGTGCCATCTTTCTTAGGAACGATCAAAGTAGGTACCGCATAAGGACTCATACTTTCCCTCACATATCCACGTTCCATTAGCTCCTCAATTTGCCTTTGAATCTCCTTTGTTTCCTCTGGATTGCATCTATAAGCTGGCTTGTTTGGAGTTTGAGCCCCAGGAATAAGATCTATCTGATGCTCGATGCCCCTCATAGGTGGTAATCCTAGTGGTAAATCATCTAGAAACATATCTTCAAATTCATTCAACAAAGGCTTCAAAATAAGTGGAATGGATGAGGAACCTTCTTGTACTTCCTTATCCATGAGAACAAAGACTTGATTACAAGAATTCAACTCCCTTTCCACCTCCCTATCACTCGTAAAAAACGCACCTTTCTTGTTCTCCATGTTCACTTGTTTCTTAACATTCATAACTTTCAATGAATTCAATGCAATAGGCTTATCATGAATATGCTTCTTAATGACATAAACATTAGTTCTACCATCATATTGAACAAATCTATCATATTTCCAAGGCCTTCCAAGTAGAAGATGACACACATCCATAGGACAAATATCACATAGCACAGTATCCTCAAATTGCGCAATTTTGAATGATATTAAAGCTTGTTTAGTTACCTTAACATCACTAGTATTTCTTAGCCAATGAAGCTTGTATGGATGAGGATGATTATGCGTAGGATATTTGAGCTTTTGAATCAACAAATTAGACACCACATTCGTGCAACTACCACTATCGATAATCACATCACAAACTTTACCTTGAACTACACACCTTGTCATGAAGATTTTGTCCCTTTGGCTCTACTCTAATGGCGTGTGCTTAGTTTGCAAAACCCTCCTCAATACTAGAGCTTGTCCATGTGTCTCAGGATCAACTTAATCCATATAATTACTACTCTTATCCTCTTGCTCAACGTCATCTTGCTCCCAATCTTCAAAGATTACATCTAGATATGCTTCTTTAATCTCTTTTGCTTCTCTAATTGTGATGACCCTTGAACTAAGACAATTTCGTTGCACATGACCATACCCTTGACACTTGAAAGACTTCCTCTTATCATCAGGAATTGATGTGAATTTAGTAGGAGTAATAACCCTAGGCTTGTCTCCAGTCTCCACCCTAGGTTTAGTGTTTTGTGTGAACACCACCTCCTTCTCCTTCTTAGACTCATATCTTTTGAATAAAGTTTTAGGCTTTTTCGAGTGACCTTTCTTTTCAACCCTAATGGCTACCTTAAATATCTCATCAAAAGTCCAATAAGGTTGCAATTCCACCTTATCCTTGATAGATTCATCAAGTCCTGCAACAAATCTAGCCACCTTGTGATCTTCCTTCTCTTCAATGTCACATATGATGACCATCTTTTCGAATTCATTGATGTACCCTCAACACTTTTAGAGTTTTGTTTCAAAGCATGCATCTTTAAGAAGTTATTTTGTTCATATTCATGAGGAACAAATCGTTTTCTTAACTCCTTCTTTAACTTTCGCCAAGAGTTGATTTTAGAGCTACCCTCCTTTCTTCTCTTACTTTGCAGGCCCTCATACCAAAGACTAGCATAATATGTTAGCTTCAATTCCGCCACTTTGAAAGCCTTAGAATCATCATACTCCTTGTAAGTGAATACCCTTTCGGTCCTTCTTAACAAATCTAGAAAAACTTCAGGGTCTAAACTTCCATTGAACTTAGGGAACGTCCAACTTTAAGTTTCGATCATCTTCCCTTTGTTTATCTCGTCTTTTGTGTCTCTTCCTATCATCTTCATCACTTAAAATTGAGTATATGAGCCTTCTAGGTTTTCGTGTGCCCCTAGTAGAATCATCATCACTAGAACTTGAACTAGATTCATCAAACTCATTGGATTTCTTCGAACTTTTTGCCTTGGAACTAACGAATTGCATGAGTTCTTCTAGTATGTGACGCAATTCTCTAACTTCATTATCCCTTTGAATTTCTTTATCTTGTTCAAAAGGAGTTCCATTCTTATTATTTTCAGATTTTCCATCCTCCATGATTAATTTGCTTGAGTATATGTCGATTTAATCTCTCAACGAAAGCACCAAAAGTTGATGTGAATTTTCGTATGAATACAAAAACTCACAAGGAAAGAAACTAAATCCATGAATTCCTAAAGGCTAAGACACCAAAATTCTTGAATTTAGGTTGATTAAATAGTCTTTTATTAAAGCCTAAGCAACCTCAAATTCACTACTTAATCCACACACAAGAGTATAAAGAAATCACCCACCAACTCTCATAATTTTCGGTTTTTGTTTTTCAAGTAAACAAATAAAACTTCATTCAATTCTCAAAATCAGATTTTTAGAACCTAATGTTGAGACTATTTATAAGAATAATCATCAACCACAATCCTAAAAAAAGAAAACTAAGATACACGAGAAAAACAAGCTAAGAACGCCACTTGCACAAACTCAAGATATGATTTGCAACATCATCATGCAACTTGCTCTTATCTTTACAACAACTTCGAACTAACTCTAACTAACAAAATTCTATCCTAACAAACTTCCTAAGAAACTAATAAAAAATATAATTAGCAAATTATAACCTAAAACACACGAAAATTTCAAGAACCCAAAGATTCAAGAAATCGCAAAAAAAAACTCGCCAGATTCTTGCTCCATTTTTGCGCCTATTTTCAAGAAATGATTTAAATATTTAAGAAACCTTATAAGATTCAATATTTTAATCAAGAAACCTTTAAGAATTCATTCTCCATGTCTTTAAGGTAGTAAATGATGATCAAGACTCCACAAGAAATAAAAGACTCAATGCCTGAAATGAGAAAAACCCTATCAAGTGAAGTGGGAGAAAACTCATAGGCAAAACCAACTTACTCCCCTTATCAACCATTTATTTCCCTTGATTTCTGTGCCAACCTAGGTATGTGTGACCATGCACACACAAATCCCAACCTTAGATGCACTTATTAGACTTGAGTCTCCATAAGCAATCAATTTCCCCATGGTTGCACCGTTCTTTACAGCTTCAATCAAACCTTCGAAGTTGTGATCAATATTTTTATCAAAAGGCATATGAGCCACCAAATTGAGATTGAAATTGTGATATTTTTAACGAAAAGGTCATGGCTTAGTCATTTAATGAATCTTAGGGGCACTATGTGGAAGTTTTAATTTGGGAGGGCACAACGGAGAAAACCCAATACCTCAGGGACACTATGTAGAAAAACCCTTTATAATTTTATTTATTTGATCAATGAATATTATGACATTATTTAATTTCATCATTAAACCTAATGAAATATTATTTTGATTAACTTCATTAGTTACAAAGTTAAATTTTTTAAGTTAATTTTACTCTTTTTATTAAAAATATGTGAATAAAGGAAAAAATAAAAATTAATAACCCATAAAACCATACCAACCCAACCCAACCCATATCCCAACCCACCAGACCCAATTTGCCAACCCCTAACATCACCCACCCCAACCAGCCCACAAATCCAACCCAGCTAGCCCGCTCCCCTAACTTGTCTCAACCCACATAGTTTGAGAATTTTCTCAATCCACCCCAGCCCAATTTTCCAAACTATTGGATTGAATATGGTTTATGATTATTTGACCCAGGCTAACCCAGCCCAACTCGCCCGTGAGCACTGCTACCTTAACAGCTTGT
The DNA here is from genome assembly GCA_016808085.1 of Suaeda aralocaspica. Classification (NCBI taxonomy): domain Eukaryota; kingdom Viridiplantae; phylum Streptophyta; class Magnoliopsida; order Caryophyllales; family Amaranthaceae; genus Suaeda; species Suaeda aralocaspica. The sequence goes on from PYUH01000219.1 coordinate 1,025,533, forward strand.
TTGGATACAAAAGGGGGGAGGGAGAGGGAGGGAGGAAAAAGGAAAGGAAGGGGATGGAAAGTGAGGGAAAGGGTGATGAAGTTTTTTTCTTTTGTTTGTATCGAGAAGGGGATTGGAAGGAAAGGGAGGTGTGAAGAAGGGGAAATTACAATGGGTAGAACTTAGGATGGGAGAGAATGACTATTTTACCCATGTTGATTTATGAGCACTCCATTTGTTGGAGTTTTATTCATTCTTTTTTTTTCTTTTCTTTGTTTGTCATTTTATTTAAGAATGTATAATTATTGGTTTTTTTGAATTTGTTTTCTTTCTTTTTTTGTCATTTTACTTGTGAATGTATAATTTCTTTTTCCTTTCCATTTTTTGTCATTTTATTTATTAATATATAATTAATTATTTTTTTCCTTCCACTTTATTAATAAAGCCACAAATCAATGTAAAGTTATTATTTTTTTTTCAAAAAAGATATTTTTTATATTATAATTAATATAGAGAATTTTTTAAGCTTTGTATGACTTATACACATATTCATACATAGTTTTTTTTTTTGGTATTATAATACGAATTCAGTATAAGAGAAAATATATTATATAAGCATAACTTAGCAAGTAAAACATGGGTTTTCAATTGCAAAATATTTAAGTCATTACATCATAAAGGAAGGTCAAAGTAATCCAAAATTTACTCCTAGCAATTACTTGCTAATATTAACAAAAACAACCACTAGTACTACTACATCATCATCTCCTCGATTAGATTAATCAACAATAGAAAAGAGCACAAAATCTATTACATTAGAACTCAAAACTCCTAGTTATCCTCCTCAAGCATCATATCAACCAAGTAGGTCTTTCTTTCCTCCGGGGGGCAACCAAAAAGCTCATGAATTCTTGATTGCTTTGCATTTAAGAATCTATACGCTTTGCGACGACTACTTAAATCAAGATCCATCCTAGTCAGCTCGTCAAACACTTCTTGTGGTGAGTAGACTTGTGCACGACGTCGCTCGATAATGATATTACCCTCTCGTAGAGCTTCAGCCACATTGTCTAAACCTTCTTTTATAGAAGATAGCTCGTTGATGAACATTTCTCCAACTTTTCTTTTCTTCCCTATTGTGACGTTTGATGAATCACTTGAATCAGTTTGTTGCGGATGCTCTTCGCTGCTCTCATCTACCTTGTCCTTACTTGATTCACCAATAGCCTTGAGTTTCTTTAATTTTCTTTAGCGGTAGCAGCAAGGTCACCAGTTGCTCTATCCTTTGAATACAACTTTGAAAGTAAATCGTAGTGATGGAAACATGATTTTTTCCACTTAGCAACCTCTGGTTTTTTCTGAAAAAAGCAAAATACAATGTCAGAAAACAACATCTTCAACACAACAGCATCACAGAAGCAATACTAGGCCAACAATCGAAGAAGTGGCAACTGAACTAAACATTACTCACCAGAATACAGCAACCCAGCTTATAAGAAAAAGAAAAATAAAATTTCAGTGGTACAACATGGTTGTTTTGATGCCTTATACATGATGCAAGCCATGAAGTTTCAATTATGCTACCCACACCTTAGTAGGGTTATACACCAGAGAAGTACACCGGGAAGGTAACAATGCACTTTGTATAGCATCAACAAATTTAAGTACATGTATACAGAATAATCTATCATCTATCAGGTAAACACTAATATCAATTGTGTTTTTAAACTACTCATTATCGGGCAAACCAAACAGATACCATAAACTTAATTAGCAATTCATCAAGGTAATATCAATCAGAAACTTCTTTGACAGTGCAGCTGCCACACCTACCAACAATTTTACCAGACTAAAAAATTGTCCAAAAATGCTCTTTACAAGATGATGTAACATGAAAACTAATCACTTGCAGAGTATAACATCACAATAATTCATTAAGCAATGGCAAAAACTCAATTATGAATATATATCGGACTGAATTTAATCATCTACAAAATCTGTTTCGGTGGAAGAATGGATCCAAAAATAAAATTAAGCAACTAAAATTAAACTAACACACCTCAAAATTAGATCGTTCCAAACTTCTTCCTCATTCTCACACATTTTTGTTTCTTCATTCCAACTCCATCCACTTGCATTGAAATGGTCATGGACTTCACTGAAATTAGCTTTTATCGTCTTAAGGCGATTATTCAAATTGTCTTTGGTTAATGGGTGACCAAACTTTTCGATGCATACTTTTAACACATTCTCGTATGCCTTAGAAGTAAAAGTACCATCTACTCGATTTCCACATATCTCCTCAACGATCAAGGATTCTAAGAACACCTTGTCCATTTGTTTAGTCCACCTGAGTGAATGGGATGGCTTTGCATCTAACCCTTTTTTCCCCATCTACGTAACAAAAAACTTCATTATAAGCACAAGTATAAGCGCAAGAATTAGAAAGCAAAAAAACCGTGATAGTCAAAAGCAAATTTATCAACTACAATACTTCTTAGCAAGCATTAAAATAAGAAGAAATACAACGTACTCACATTGCATTAAAGTACATAAGCATCCCACATTTGGGAGGCAATACTATCTCGTATTTTAGACCCTTCCTTAGAATCTTCTTCTCTAGAAACCGTGTCACACCCCTCATCGCCAACCTCTAATAACTCATTATCCACCTCATCAATGAGGCTTTGATTAGATCAACTCCCATAAGAAAATTGTGAAGTATGCAACAAGCAATAATTATATCAGTTTGAGTTCTAATAGAGTATTGGGGCTCATTAGCTCCTCCAATAATTCCAAAGCGTCTTTTCAGAACTCCAAATCACTACAAGAAAACAGCTTATTACCGGCGGAATTTTTGCGACGGAATTAATACGATTGCGACGGAATTTTCAGTCGGAATTTTCCTACAAAACTGCGTACAAAATTTAACGAATTTGTGACAAACAATTAAATGTTGCGACGGAATTTTCCGTCGGAATTTTGCGACGGAATTTAATCCGTCGGAAATTCCGTCGCAAAATTCCGACAAAATTTAAACTGCTCTTTATTTGTTATTTTGTCGCGCAAAACAAAAAAAAAAACCCTAACTCCCTCTTCTTCGTCAAACCTTACTCCCTCTACACTCCCTCTCAACACTCCCTCAGTCGGCGGCGCCTGAAGGCCGGACACGGCTTCTTCTTCCCTCCCTCCCTCTCAACACTCTCAACCTTACTCTTGTTCTTCTTCCCTTCTTCTTCTTCGACGCATTCTTGTTCTTCTTCGTCTTCTTGTTCTTCTTCTTCGTCGTCAACAGCTTCTTCGTCCTTCTTCGGGTTTGTTCTTCGTCGCTGCGTGTTCTTCTTCGTCCTTCTTCGGCTTGTTCTTCCTCGCTGCGTGTTCTTCTTCGTCGGTAATTTTTTGAATTTGCTCTTCTGATTTTTGTCTTTGTTGCTTTTCTTCGTCGGTAAAAATCAGTTTTTTTTTAAGAATTAAATTAAATTATAATCTTTGTCTCTCCTCCTTCAAATGTCAGTCTGAATTAAATCAGTTTTTTTTAAGAATTAAATTAAAAATCAATTTTCTTTTAAGGATTAAATTAAATTATAATCGTTAATGTCGTCAGTTTTTTTTAATCAAATTCTGTCTCTCCTCCTTCAAATNTCAAATTTTGTCTCTCCTCCTTCAAATTCGGTACTTTCTCAACACCCACATTTATTTTTTAATTAATTGTAATTGCTTATTTGAATAATTTGTCAATTTTTAATTTTTATTATTTTTTGTATACTTGTTGTTAATTGTGTGTATAAAGCTATTTGTTTGGTTATGATTTCTAATTTTCTATTGATTTATGTTTGGATTTAAGTTGCATGCAAAAGAATAGTCTTTGCCTTGCTATTTTAAATTTTATTTTTGAGAATAATTTATTGATTTGTGAAAATGGAGAATTTGCATATTGCAAATGGTTTGGTAGTTGAGTTTGTGAATTTAGAAATTAATATGGAAAGTATGTATATAGAGGCAAGGTGGGGTTTGTTATATTTTGAGAGAATATGAAAAAAAAATAGAGGAAATTGGGACTTATATTTTGGTTGTAAAGTGAAATTAATTAGCTTCTGGAATAATTGGACAGCTTATTTTCCAAAAGGGTATGCAGAAATGAATAATTTGAAGTTGTTAATCTTGATTAAAGAGTGTTGTTGTTTCTGAATATTAAGGAATTAGGACTTCAGCGTCAGTTTGCCATGATTCGAATTGAACAATCAAGCTTCCCAGCTAAAGATCGATGTGCTGTAGTTAGAGTGGATGTAATGCATTCTTTAGCCATGACACATCTTTCAATTATAATCTAATTAGAATTCGTCGTTTAGGGCATACGATTTTTACATCCGGAACCATTTTTTATAGAATTAAATTAAATTATAATCTTTGAATTAGAACTAATTCACAAAGATTACCGTCAGTAATGCTCTAATCCGGATTAGAAGTAATTACAACTAAACAACTAATCAAAGTGAGAATTAAATTAAATACGAATTAGAATTCGTCGGTAAAAATCTGTAAATTGAAAAACAAAGACAAAAATCAAAGTGAATGTAAAACAAAAATGCGTAAGTAAAATTAGCATAGGATGCTCTAATTAGTGAATGTAAATGAAGGTTTTAGTTCATAGCACTTTGATTAGTGTGCAACTAATATGTTTAGGGCTTATTTTCCTAAGTGAAGTTTGCTTAGGATGCTATTATTAGCACATTTTTTGGGTAAAAACGTGTTGATTGTTGTTTCTCACTTTTTTTTTGTAAAATCGTGTTGTTGAATGTTGTTTTCATTTTTTTGATTTTTTTCGAAATTGTTTATTTTAACTACCAAAATTACGATGTTTATGCATATGTAATTCCTTAAGGTGTTTGCTATGTCATTTTTTTGATTTTTATGCATATGTAATTCGTTAAGGTGTTTATGCATATGTAATTCGTTAACTATCAAAATTGTTTATTTTGAAAAATGTTGTATCCTATTAAGCTTATTGCATGAGTTAGAGTTAATCGCGAAATACCCAGATGAGAAATTGATGAACTGATTGAATTTAGAGCATCTATAAGATGTTCAAATTGTATGAAAGATAATCTTCTGCCAAATCTCCCTTCTAATTTGTAACAGGGTAATTCAATTCTTTCACTAATTTTTCAAATGCTCTGTTTACCCCCTATAAAAACTTGAAACAGGGGATAAACCAAGAAAGTGAAAGAGAGTTTAATCCATGTTTTTGATCAGAAATTAACTGATGTAAACTCTAAGATAAGTAATATTGAAGTGAAANGTTTTTGATCAGAAATTAACTGATGTAAACTCTCAGATAAGTAATATTGAAGTGATTTTAGAGCAATTGATTCATAATAATCCAGTTTTGTGTTTGTTTTTCGAAGAAATTTACTTGATTTTAACAACATGTGCTATGATTTTGTGTCTGTTTCGTCCAACCTAGATGAAATTGGGTTAGGATTTGGGACAGATATTGTGGTATATTGGTAGCTGGTATGTAAATTTTGATTTCAAATTCCTAGGAGAAATATTGTGATACACTTAGGACAGTTTGCAATTGCTTCTTTGAAAATAGTTGGATAGGCCGAAAATGTTCTTACATCCGAAGCTCTACTTTTAAGTTTACATCTAAACAAATTGCTTTTGTGCTCTAATTGTCATAATAATGACAATGCTTAGACATTAACAATAATATTATATTTCACTAAAGTATTGGCTATATGTGACTTGTGTAGAAGTTATCAACATGAAACGAAAGGATCGTAGTTGGATGTATCATAGGTTGGATGGGTACTCTTTAAACCGTGCTTTCCAAGAAGGAGTTGATGAATTCCTTCAATATTGTAAAGATCATCCACAGACTTCTAACCCAAATGAAGTTAGGTGTCCTTGTGTGAAATGCAAGAATTTACGTATCCATGACCCGGAAACGATTAAACTGCATTTGTATCGCAAGGGTTTCACACCGAATTACTACGAGTGGATGAACCATGGAGAAGGCTTTCCTGACTCCTCCGAAGGGAAATCCAATGAATACTGTGACATGGTTTTGGATGCTCTAGGACATAACCAAGATCAAGGGGGTGATCAGCAGGCCCAAGATGTAGAGGAGGAACCTAATGCTCAAGCCAAACAGTTCCTTGATATGCTTAAGGCTTCTAAGCAACCTTGGGCTGAAGGGAGTTCAATTTCTAGGTTGGAGATGGCCTCTAAAATCACTAGCTTGAAATGCGAGTATAATTTGCCACATAGGTGTGTCGATGCTATTGCCTCTTTGTTCAGTGAGTCGGCTCCAAAGAACACCTATATAGGCGAGACCTTCTACGAGGTGAAGAAGATTGTTCAGGGGTTGGAGATGCCTGTGCAAAAATTGATGCATGCCCTAGAGGTTGCATGTTGTTTTGGAAAGAGGACGCCAACGCTTCTACGTGTACGGTCTGTGGCAGCGACCGATACAAGAAGACTTCTAAAGGGAACGATGTGCCTTTGAATGTTCTCACTTACCTCCCCATTACTCCTCGATTGCAAAGAATGTTTGCAACAAAGGACGTTGCAGAGGAAATGGCATGGCATGCAAAGAATCCTCGACAGCAAGGCACAATGGCACACCCTAGCGACAGTGACGCTTGGAAACAATTAGATAGATGCTCTAACGAATTTGCATCTGAACCTCGTAATGTTCGGCTTGGGTTGTGTACAGATGGGTTTGATCCTCATGGTAAATTTGGCGGTAAGTATTCTTGTTGGCCCGTTATTTTAACCCCTTACAACTTGCCTCCCTCCATGTGTATGAAAAGGGAGTTTATGTTCCTTTCGTTGATTATTCCCGGTCCAAACAACCCAAAGGGAAACTTAGATGTTTACATGCAGCCATTAATTGAAGAGTTGAAACAATTGTGGGACATTGGTGCAACTACGTACGACATTTCAACAAAACAAAATTTCACTCTTCGAGCAGCCATCTTGTGGACCATTGGTGACTTTCCAGCTTACGGTATGATGTCTGGGTGGTCTACAGCCGGTAAGAAAGCTTGTCCTTACTGCATGGAGAAAAGCCAGGCATTTTGGTTAAGCAACAGTGGTAAGGTAACTTGGTTTGATTGCCATAGGAAATTCCTATCTCCAGATCACCCTTTCAGGAAAAGCAAGACAGCTTTCTGTAACAATAGAGTTGAGAAAGGCGATCATGTACACATCATGTCGGGTGATGAGCTTTGGGAATGTGTGAAAGACTTTCCAAAGGCAGTTGATGGTCCCGAAGCACTTAAACAGGTCAAAAAGGCCAAAACAGGTTGGGCAAAACAAAGCATATTTTGGGAGCTGCCTTATTGGAAACATCTTCTCGTTCGCCATAACCTAGATGTGATGCACATTGAGAAGAACTTTTTTGACCAACTAATTCAAACTATTATGGATGTCAAGGGAAAAACTTCTGACACGGCTGCCGCTAGATTAGACATCCAGGCTCATTGTAAACGTCCCCAGCTTCATCTACAAAAAGACGATCAAGGAAAAGATGTCATGCCAAAGGCACCTTACACTCTTGATAGAGCACAAAGGAAGGTTTTGTGTGAGTGGGTGAAGCAGTTGCGATTTCCTGATGGGTACGCTTCTAATTTGAGCAGATGTGTTGATTTACAAGGTTGTAAACTAGTAGGAATGAAAAGTCATGACTGTCATGTCTTCATGGAAAGGTTGTTCCCTGTTGCTCTTAAAGAATTTTTGCCCATTCATGTATGGAATGCAATCACAGAGATAAGTCAATTCTTTCGAGATATATGTTGCTACACTATTACAGTAAGTGACATGGAACGATTGGAGAGAAACATTGCGGAGATAATTTGCAAGCTAGAGAAGATTTTCCCTCCTTCATTTTTCAACTCAATGGAACATTTACCGATACATTTGCCATTTGAAGCGAAGTTGTGTGGACCTATTCAATATCGATGGATGTATCCATTTGAAAGGTTGTAGCCAGAGAATTCAAACATAATTATCATGTTGTCATTTATATAACCGGTTGGTTAAACGTAATTACTGTTGTTTAATATTAATTTCAGGTTTCTAAATCACTTGAAACGGAAAATTGGGAATAAAGCCCGTGTTGAAGGTTCAATATGCAACGCTTACCTAACTGAAGAGGTTGCAAACTTTTGCTCGCATTACTTTGACTACAAGTTTGACACAAAAACAAGAGATCTAGGTCGGAATGTCAACCCTGATATTGACAGTGACATACACAACAATGATGTTCCAGAACTATTCACAGTCGACACAGGTCGTGTTACAAATCAAGGGAAGTCAAGATTTCTAGATGAGAAAGAACTCCAACATGCACACCTTTTTGTGCTGTCCAACTGCGGCATTTTGGGTGACTATGAAAGGTTAGGACAAAAATGTTACATGTATATTCATAGCATGTGAACAACTATGTTTCATTTTTAGTCATTGAGTTGGAATCATTCATTTTGTAGGAAGTTTGAGGACCACCTTCTCTCAACCCATCGGACTTTGGATAGAGAAGCAGTTCAACAAAAATTTGAAGTTGAATTCCCAAAGTGGTTCCGTGATACGGTAACAACAATCAATACCCTATTTGTTTATGTTTGTAGGTTTGCCTTACCGTTACACTTTAACATTACCAATTTCACCGTACCTACAGGTCCATCGCGATAAACCGAATTCCGATGTCCTACAAGCTTTGGCTATGGGGCCTTTCAAGCGAGTTCGAAGTTTCAGTCAAATTATGGTTGGTGGTTTCAACTTTCATACATATGGTCACGGTCGTTAAAAAGCCATTATGAATTATGGTGTTTCAGTTTCGGGTGAAGATGGCTCAGAGTACTATGGAATTTTAGATGACATCATTGAAGTTGTCTACACTGGTGTGAAAAATGAGTACAAGACTATGTTGTTTAAGTGTAGCTGGATGGATTGTGTTAGGGATATGAACGTACATCAGCGATACAAGCTTATCGAAGTCAATCATACGAAAAAGTACCCAAAGTATGACCCATTTGTCTTATCTTATCAAGTAAACCAGGTTTACTACACATCTTATCCAAGCCTTAAACGAGATCGCGTTCAATGGTGGGATGTGTTCAAAACACACGCTAGGTCGGTAGTTGATGCTCCAATTGACATACAGTTTCTACAGGAAACTTTACCTACCGCAGCTTCAACCCTTTGTCCACCTAACGAGATTCCGGACTATGATGTTGTTGAGGACTTTGTTATCTCTGATTCTGATGACGATGAAATGATTGCAGACGATGACGATGATGAATCTGAACTGAGCTCAAGCGATTCAGAAGAAGAGGACGACACCATTGTATACCTAGATGACAGTAGTGACGGATATAGTACAGATCATAGCAGTGAATAGTTACCTTATTTCGTTCATGTAATGCAAGTGTTGGAATAAGATGATTATTAGCTTAGGGATTGAGCCATTGTTGTTGTTATTATGTGTACTGAAGAATTATTGGAGATCCATTTACATGTATTGAAAATGTGTATTGTTGTTTTATCATTTTTTATTTAAAGCTTTTATCTTGCATTCTCTTAGTATTCAGATTCATGTATTGTGCAGATTCGTCCCTAATAAATATTGTCACTCATATGTAAGTGTGTTAATAGTGATTAACATTGATTCAGGTATTCATGGAGGGCGGTACTCATCGAGATGCACGAAAGAAGGGGAAAAAAGGTAGTTCAAATGGTCATGGTATCGTGATCAACTTGGGTGAGTCATCGCAACAACAGCAGCGACCTCCGAAGCAGCTGAACATGCATCACAACGTCACACAGGATCATCACGGTCAAATTCAGATAGAGGTTCACACTCAGGTGAACCAACATGCTACTACCTCGGCACAAGAAGCAGGTCAAGCTACAGATGAGTCAAGGAGGCTGGTGTTGGACCCTACTTCGTTGTGGTAATAGTTTCAGATGCATAACTTCGACACGCGTTATCGTAATTTTGTTTGTAATTGTCTTTCATTTCGTAAGACTTTGAAAAAGAATTTAGGTTTTGTGTTCAGGTTTGAAGATGATAAGGTTAAGAGGTTGATAACGCAAATGATTCAGGAATACTATAACGCCCCTTGGAGAAATTACAAGGAAGTTGAAGATGCCACCAAAAATCACTGGTGGAATGTCTTTGGGGTATAAATTGTTGAAATTACATAAAAACTTTGGTTTTTTAACACTTTGTTTGACATTGAGTATGATAACTACATTTGATTTGAATCGCAGAGGCAATGCACTTGGGATCCTGAGTTGGAACCTCAAGTTAGACAACAATTCGTTACAAGGCTTGGAAATCGATTGCGTGACATGTTCTACACCGTCACCCACTCGATGAATGGAGCTAAGCCTAAATGGGTCACTGAGGATGTCCACAAGGCTATGCTGGCTGTCGTTAAAGAAGATGAGACTTCCAAGAGAAGAAGTGCTCAGAATNAGAGAAGAAGTGCTCAGAACAAGAAGAACAGGAGAGGTGGCTCGATGGATAACCCCATTGAACCCACCCACTTTCAAGGTTCCATCTCAGCTGTGCAACATGCAAAGAAGATGGTAATGAAAGCTTTTGTATTCATTCTTCGTATGTGCAAGTTAAATACTTTATACGATTTTACTTTTAAACTATTCGACTCCGTCACATGTGCAGGCAAAGCAGAATGATGGCAAGCTACCAACCCCAGTAGACCTGCTCATGCGTACGCATTTCAAGGAAGTCCCGGGGAAAGGAAAGGTGGCAGCCAACTCCAAAGCCAAACAAATTGTGGTATGGTGATTTTGGAGCTTTTTTGAGTGAATTTGAGCCCAGAACGGTTGTACTGCCACATTTCAATAAATTTAAAACATAGACACCCCTAAATATGCATTATATGAATGTTAAAGGTACTTATAAGCTTAATTGAAGAGACGGTAATGAAATGGGCNTTAATTGAAGAGAAGGTAATGAAATGGGCAAGTAAATAGCCATTTTCAGGTGTTTTGAGTCATTTTGGATGACATTGAGCCCAAAACACTTGAAAGTTGACTTTTGACTTAACTTGAGGCCTTATAGACTTGTAAAAACTTGATTTAGGAATGTTTTACTTGGTTATAAGCTTAAATGAGGAACAACTAGTGACTTGGCCATAATATTACCCAACTTTTGTGATTTTGGAGCTTTATTATGTGAATTTGAGCCCATAGCGGTTGTATAGCTACATTTCAATAAATTGAAAACATAGACACCCCTAAATATTCATTATATGAATGTTAAAGGTACTTATAAGCTTAATTGAAGAGACGGTAATGAAATGGGCAAGTAAATAGCCATTTTCAGGTGTTTTGAGTCATTTTGGATGACATTGAGCCCAAAACACTTGGAAGTTGACTTTTGACTTAACTTGAGGCCTTATAGACTTGTAAAAACTTGATTTAGGAATGTTTTACTTGGTTATAAGCTTAAATGAGGAACAACTAGTGACTTCGCCATAATATTACCCAACTTTTGTGATTTTGGAGCTTTTTTCAGTGAATTTGAGCCCATAACGGTTGTACTGCCACATTTCAATAAATTGAAAACATAGACACCCCTAAATATGCATTATATGAATGTTAAAGGTACTTATAAGCTTAATTGAAGAGACGGTAATGAAATGGGCAAGTCCATAGCCATTTTCAGGTGTTTTGAGTCATTTTGGATGACATTGTGCCCAAAACACTTGGAAGTTGACTTATAACTTAACTTGAGAAGAGGATAGGCATTAAATTTAAACCTTAACAAGTTATAACTATTCTTTATAGGAAAGTTTCATTCATTTTTTATCGAAGTTGGCCACATAATTTAACACACTTGAAATAGTTGTCTATGTGTATTCCTCTATTACCATGTTTGTTTCAATCAAGTTCATGTTGTAGGAAACATATCAGAACCAGGTTGAGGATTCCTCCAATGCGGAAACTCCAAAGACGCCAAATGAGATGTATTGGGAGGCAGCTGGTGGGCGCGGCAAGAAAGGTCGCGTCAAAGGTCTTGGTAGTGGTGCTGAGCTTTACTACGGGTCGTTCAGGCGATGTGGATCGTCACAGCAGTACACTCCCTCTGTCGTTTCTCAAATGCAACAACATTTTGACAAGAGGGTAGAGAATGTGACAACCCAGCTGCAAGAGTTCCAGCAGGAAATCAGGACCCAGATTCGTGATGAGTTAAGGCAGGAGGTTCGAGAGGAGGTCAGGAATGAGATGCAAGCAGAGATGGCCGCAATGGAGCAGAGGAACAGAGAGCATGTGGAGGAGCTGATGAGTCGGATTCAGGGATTCGGGACTGACTGTTGTTCCCCTTTCCAGAGTCATCGTAGAGACCCCAGAGATGACTCGGGTAATGGCGCAGGTGAAGGCACTCCAGTTTAGTTAGCTAGCTTACTTGTGTTTCATGATATATTGTATTATTGAATGGATATATAGTTTAGTTCTATGCAATTATTATTATTGTTAAACTTGTTATGGTAGTATTTAATGGTAGTTGTAAGACACAAATTAATTTATTTTTGTTTTAGATAGTTTGCGACGGAATTTATCGTCGTAACAGAACGGAAATGGTTATGGTCTATATATAGATTTGCAGGTATGAATTAGGGTTTGAAGTAGTCTTCCTAAAAAGAAATTGCAAAATTTTCGACGGAAATATTGATCGCAAATTGAAATATAAGATTTTCAAAAGGTTTTTGCGACGGAATTTATCGTCGCAAAAAAACTGATAAATTAAATGGTTGCAAATTGAGCACTAGTTTGCGACGGAATTTTTCATGGCAAAAATCCAGATTTGCGAGGGAAAATTCCGTCGCAAATCTGGAATTTGCGATGGAAAATTCCGTCACTAAACTTTTGCGACGGAAATTCCGTCGGAAAACCCAACATTTTGCGACGAAGGAAATAGCGACGACCGGTTACCGACGGAATTCCGTCGCAAACACTTTTTCTGACGGAATTCAAGGTTTTTGCGACGGAATTTTTCCGTCGCAAAAAAGCTGTTTTCTTGTAGTGAATGCTCTCTCAATCGCATTTTGTAAAGAGGCATGCCGATGGTTGAAGAGTTCTTGAGAGTTTTCAGGACCTCGAGTTGAGTATTCCTTGAGATGATATCTTACACCTCTATAAGGTGTAATGAGAGAAGTCTTTAACATATATCCAGCATCACCAAGGTAATACTTGCCTTAAGGAATCACCAGTTTATCCTTTCTAGTTAAAGCATTCTTAAAAACCCTAGAACATTTTGAGAAGGAAAAGATTTTCTCCCACGATATTTACGGGCATTAGCAGTAGCAACCTTAACCCTTATATGTGTCCCATCAATTGCACCAATACAATCCTTGAAATAGGGGGAAAATCGAATATCACTCAAAATTTCTGGAGAAACTTCCTCCAAACCACTAGGTCGCTTAAGAAACTTATCCTCCATTGATATGATGGCTTTCAAAACTCGATGAAAATGTCGACTTATAGTTTCACCAGAACGCTTAAAAAAGGTATTCAAAGTACAATTTCTAGCGTTATGTCCAAAAATATAAAGACATTTTGCCACTTGTTCCTCCACAGATGACCTCCGTGTATCCGACAAATATCCACCATCCCTCAAAAGTTTACAAAAAATAACAAAACTTTCAGGACTCATACGCAATAAACTTCGACAAGCTCTAGGTGCTTTCAAATCATTCATAAGCTCATTGCGTCTCCTCTCCCTCACCATATAGTCTTCTAAACTACTTTCACGAGTCAATCTTCTCAACCTAAATTATTGATATGATCTAATCAAACACATAGCATACACAACATATCTAACCACTTGAATAATGGCTTCACGACGTTTCCTTTCCCATATAGTGTCCACATTGTGGTCATTTTCCACTTCACATCCCTCTCCATCAATAATGTCAATCATAGTATCCTCTATACCATCCGCCATTTCTAATACCAATATATTAATGTCATTAATAAACATAAAAACTTTAACAAATTTTAGGAAACAAATCCACTAGAATATGTATTCAAACAAGAAGCATATTATGAAATAGTGATATAAGAAGCATAACAGTAGCAATTAGGCCTATTTTTATGTAGTTAGATCATAACTCACACTATTCCAAAATAAAGAGGGAAAATTACATTTCATAAATTATTCCAAATATCAACTATCTTTCAAAAGATAAATGACATATAAAACCACATTTTGAGAGAGTAAAGCATAACAGTAGCATAGTTATAAATTAAGCCTATCTTTATGTAGTATAATAGTAGGTGTATAAGAAGCATAATAGTAGCATATTAAGCATATTGCTAAACTGTTATCATCAAATTGCTAGGAGTAAATTGAAAAAAGTGCTGATTACTAAACAGAGACATAAATCAGTAATCAAATTAGTAAGTAATTTCCACACTAATCAGTAATTTCCAATAACCATATAAATCAGTAAGTAATTTCCAATAACCATATAAATCAGTAATCAACTCAGTAGCATATTAAGCACATTGTTAAACTGTTATCATCAAATTGCTAGGAGTAAATCACTAACTAGTAATCCAAAATTACAATAAAATCTGCTGCCACTATGTCAGATAAACTTTAGCGTCACTCCTTAACAACCAGTAGTTCAAGTTTCAACAATTACCACCCCCCTCTTAAGCCTACCATCAGCGTGAAACTATCCAAGATTACGACAACTTAAAAGGCAAAAGGGAAGGCGATCGAAACACCTAAATGAATAGTTCGTGGTAAAAATCTGCTAACAAAAGCCATTATTTTGCAGCAAAATTACTTGATTGTATCATTATATTCGTCAATTTCATCTCTCTTGAACAGAATTCCACTATTCAATTGATGTAAACTAATAGGGTCGGGGCTACAATCGTCAAATAATATTGAGGCCCTGTTCAACTTATCAAATTGGGGCCCTGGACTCAATATATACCGTAAAATTTAGGTAATCGACAATATTTGTAAACAAAATAGAGCTTTATATATACGAAATTTGTAGAGGAAAATATGATTTTGCTAATTAATTTCATCTCAGAAAGTGAAAATTGATAACGGTTTAGAAAATTAATTGAGATTGAATGGGTAAAAAGGGAAGGGGAGAAGTTTAAGTAATCGTTGATTCAAGTGATTGAAATAATTAGATTGAATTGGGAAAAGGGGAGGGGGGGGCGGGGGTGTTGGGAGGGGAAAAGTTTAAGGTTTTGATTAAATAGATTTAGGAGAAAAAGGAAGGGAAGTTTTGCTGTTTTGGCGGAGTACATAGTAGGTTTTAAGTTAATTAGGTCTAGTAATAGCAATGAATGTAGACATTAAACTACTAGCTGTAATAAATGTTGACCCTTAGTTAAAAGCTATCACTCTAACCATTACTCCAACTTTGCTTATTAGTCTTAATAGTAAACTAATATACATATATCCAGATTTTGAGGGCCCTGTGCGGTCGATCACCTTACATACCCCCAAAATCGCCCCTGTAAACTAACACCAAAACCTCGCCATCCTTCAAAATCCAAATCACTTTCCCCAAAGTCAAACTTGATTATAGTGTTAACTATTAACTCTCTTCAAATAAAAAAAACATGATCTGAAATTCAGCTCAAATAATATCAAAGTTTATAAATTTGACAAATGAAACTCAAATAATAAAAATTATTTAATAAATCTACAAATAATAACAAAGTTATAAATCTGACAAATGAAACTCAAATAATAACAAAGGTTTATAAATCTGCAAATATCCTTCATTTCATATAACCATTCAATTTCGCAATTACATAAACGAAATCGATTTAAATCTTCTCAAGTAAATCGCTAACCACACAAATTAAAGAACTAATAGTAAATTAAATAACACAAATCCAATGAATAGATCGAAAGTATACCTTAATTGATGTAAAACTTAGCGAATTAATATTGAATTTGAAGAAGTTCACGAATTTGGGGAAAAATTAGGGTTTGAATTTGGATGAGAGATGAGAAGAGAGAAAGATAAAAAATTAAGACATTCAGAAAAAATGGGGAGGATAGAGAAAAATGGGTAGTAAAAATTATATTAAATATAGGGGCAAAATTGACTTTTCACAACTCATGATAAAAAATCAGATTATTTTTCTTCCAAATCTTCTCAATTTTGAGAAGATTTGTTATTTAAAACAGAAGGAAGATAAAATCCCTCCATTTCTCTCCATCCTAATTTCCTCTCCTCCCATATGTGTTATCCAAAGGGAGGAAAATACCTCCCTTCCTCTCCCTTCCCTTTCTTTCCCTTCTTTTTTAGGTAACCAAACAAGCTGTAAGGGTCCATTTGATATGGTGCAAAATATTCTTTGAAAATTATTTTCCATTTTATATTATTTGATTTGGTATAAAATATCAACATATAAAACAGGAGGTGAAAAATCATTTTCTACCCTTTGAAAAACAGTTTTCCCTAAATATGGCATTTTCCATTACAATTGAAAAGTCGCTCACAATTGATGTACCCCCTCGGTACCAATTTAGTTGCTACATATAGAGATAGAACAAAGTTTTATGTATGTCATTTTCGATGTGAGAGCCACCTATTTCTTTATGTGTTAGAAAAGTAAAGTGAGATTAAATCTTAGTTGAATAGTAGTTAGAAGGATAAATTAAGATCAAGTAGATGCAAAGTACAAAAATGAGGACAATAAGTTAAGATACATGTAGACCCTACTTACTAAGATCAGTAATGTAGCAAGTAAATTGAGATTTCCATCTAAGGGAAATGTAGCAGGAAAAAAAGACGGAGGGAGTAATTTAATTTTCAATTCAACCAAAAAAAATAAAATATGCTTAAAATAGAAAACTTTACATGTAACATAACACCAAAAACTTTTTGAAAATGAATAAAGCATTCCAAATAAATAATTTTACAGCAACAAAGTCGCAGCCCAAAAAATTAGAACAATTAGAACTAGCTAGACATGAATCGACAAGAGGAATCGCAAATGTCATCGACAAAGATCTCGCTTCCCTGTCCGACAATCTATTGGCACAAAATCAACTTGTCCAACAGTCCAGACTTCAATTGGTCAAAACATCACCTAAAACTAAAAGACCACCAGCATGCAAATATGAGGTGGAAGATTTTGGGACAACAAAAGCATCGCATTGAGCAGTAGAACATAACAGCAAAAGGTTCATGCTCACATAACATGATACAAAGCAAAGATTTTTCATTTGTCTACAAAACAATTAAAAGTACTAGTAACTTTTTTTACATCAAAACCAAACCAGAGAAGGAACCATGGAGCGCCTTCCCTGGTAGGCGTGTACGGTTCTATAATCATATAAGATATCCGATGTTCATTCTCCAATTCCATTGATTAATTAATTTCAAATTAGACATACTAATTGGAAATTAGAATTTTTGCAGCACAAACCTACAGCACATACGAAAAATTCACCAGTAATCTCCACAAGAGCACTTGCCATCCTTGAAATGATGAAACCGTTTATTGTCCCTTACAATCAACTCCCTCCCAACAATCTTGGACATGATCTTAATAGCATTGTGACAGTCACCACAAATCCGAAGATTTTTAATGATCCTAAGAGGTGTTCTTGGCGGGGTACTAATCAGGCCATAAGCAATAGCCAACCTCTCACTATGATAAAGCAAGGCCTGTTCTTTAGCTTCCTGGTCAATGTCATGAAGAACGTAACGAGTATCGGGCACATAACCTTGTTCCTTTAAAGCAGCCTTGTATCTCTCATCATCCTTGTACAACGTTGGGTTTTTAAACTCAGGAAGTTTATTTCTTCCCTCCATAAGATTCAAGGCCATAAGCTTTTTTGGAGGTGGAGTTGGTAGCGCATTACCAACTGCTTTGGAAGGATCAAGATCAACAATCAACTCCTCTATATGATCCTCAAGATCAATATCCCCATGAATCCGAGCATAATTCTTCAATGATTCCCAAAACACAACATTCGACTGCATTGGTAACGTTTCAATATACTCTCGAGCTTCAACAAGAAACCCAGCCGCTCCAAGCACGTCTAAAACCCCCATATAATGCTCCACCTGCGGCTCAATCCCATACTCTGTCCTCATCCTCTCCAAATAAATAAACCCCTCTTCCACCGCCTCCGCACCTGCACACGCCAACAACACAGCCTCAAATGTCTTCTCATTCGGCTGCAGCCCCAACTCCCTCATCTTCTCAAACAACTGCAACCCATCATCCCCAAGTGAGTTACTAGCATAACCTTTAATCATCAAATGCCAGGAATCAATATTTCTTTCAGGCATATGATCGAACACACGGCGTGCATCAACCATACTCCTACATTGCGCATACATCTCAAGCACTTTATTATTTAACGTAAGATCACCTCTGAAAGTCGACCTAAGGAAGTAATCATGCACTTTTTTCGCATTCTCAAGCAACTTAGGGTTCCCACATTTATCAAACAACACATAAAAACATTCTCCATCAGCTTTAGCTCCTTTCTCCATCAACTCAATAATCTCCTTCACCTTCCCCTCTAAAGCCATACTCTTCAAATCCTCATTGGGCGGTTGAACTGGGCCTTGGTTTTGGGGCTGAACAGGCCCCCGTTGGGCTTGATTCTGGGCCCAATTCGGGCCTTGAGAAGGGGTTCTAGGAGGTGATTGTAACGGTTGTTGTTGCGGACTTACATATCTTTGAGCTGGAAATTGGCCTTGTGGGTATCCATGATTAGGGTTTCCTCGAACTGGGTATCCTTCATTTTGCTGATTCCAATTACGTTGAGGTGGTTGCTGTTGTTGTGCGGCATAATTGTTGGCGTAATTAGGGTTTATAGGCTGAGATTGAGGATGCCACCCTTGATTATAAACAGGGTTCGGGTTCGGGTTAGGGTTTTGATTAGGAGGGTAATTTTGGGAATAATCATGTTGGAAACTAGGGGAATAAGAGGAGAAAGAACGAATAAGAAGAGGGGATTTGAGTAGGGTTTTAGTAGGGTTTAAGAATGAGGAAGAAGATGGATTGAATTGGGATCGTACTTTGAGAAGAGAAGAGAGAGAAAATGGTCGAGAAGGTCGAACTGCTATGAGGGATGCCATGGGTTGTTTGTTCTGAGGAATGTAGGAGAAAGAAGATTATCTGATAGGTTTTTTTGGGGGGGCGGGGTAATACGTTTATCTGATAGTTTGGTTTTGATTCAAGTAGGGTTTAATTCTTTTAAGAGAATGGCACCAAGAGTCTAACATGTGTAGGCGTATAACGTATGCTCAGACTGCCATGAGATACGAAAGCTCGGTTTGAGTAAGCTAGACTCAAAATCAATCTGAAATGGAGATATTCTCAAGTTAAGCTAAACAACTCCATACTCGGGTCAGAAGTTTGATTTGTATAAATTTAAAAATATAATGTTGAATTGTGATATCTATAAAATCATTTTTTACATTATGGCGCATTTTAGTCAAATGTATAATAACTCGATTACTATTTAATTGGAATAATTTGAGTTTAAATAGTAAAAAACAGATGAGACCATATAAAAATTACTCAATAAAAGCTCAAAAAACTCGGTAAAAACTCAACTCGATTGAGGTTGAGTGAACGAATTTATTCCAACAATTCTATAACTAAACTCGACTAGCATCATATGCATCCCTTCTGGTGTGTTACAATTTCAATTCCACAACCCAAATGCTTTGCCCCACATGTAGACGGGTGGGTTATGTTATGATTTCATGACTCACAAATTTAAATAATTTATTTGGGCCACTGAGAAACAAAAGAGAAACTAAAGTTAAGCCCATTTTCTACGTACTATTACTATAATATGGACTTTCAATTCGTACCTGCTTATCAACTCGTTTCCATATCTTTATCACAAAAGCCGATTGTTTTCAAAGAATATATTCAAATAAGTGGAAACATTCAATTCAATAGTAACATTTATTGATAAATTTTGACCATCACCTGATAGTAATCTTGATGCCAAACCTTTCGGAGTCAAGTGTGGTTTATTTAGAGGAAGGCACTCTCTTATCAATGGCTTGCAGTTTTACTCCAAACATTATTTTAGCCCAACTTGATGAGTTGAAACAAGGTCTTGAGTCAATTACCACCCAAGTGAATAACCTCAAAAACGAGAAAATCACCACTCATGACATTGAAAAGCTTGTCAAACAAATGACCATCAATGATGCCTACCATGATCCTTCTCCTCTTGACCAAAATGTGGTTGACTCAATTCCCAAGAAGATAAGTGTAGAAGATCTCCCCAAGTTTAAAGCCATAGATGATCCCAAAATATCCTTAGAGCCTTTAAATTCATCATAAGCTTGAAGAAACTCAATGAGAAACTCTATCCTAGAATCTTCCCCATGGTACTTTGAGTTGGCTCCTCATAAATGGTTCTTCTCTCTCCCAGCAAAGACACTGAAACATGAGAAGATATCACTCATGCATTCATTAACCACTACCAGTGTAATACCTAAGTCACCACTTCTCAAGGGGAACTTAAAATCATTGAACAAGGGTCCAATAAAGAGTTTACAAGTTACCTAACCCGTTGGAAAGGAATTGCGGCTAGAATGGTGACTACCCCCTCTCGGAGAGAAGGTTAAGATCTTTATTTCCAACCTATTTCCCAAGTACAAGGATTATCTTTAATATTCGGGGCTTGAAACCTTTGAGCAAGTTTACCGCATCGGTATTGAAATCGAAGATGACTTGAGGAAGGGGGTGGCATGGTACAATAATATTATGATGACATTTGGGAGGAGGTCACCATTAGTTTATCAGAGGATTCAGAGGATTAGTGCTTCCATGAGGTCAACAAGCTAAGCAACCATCTAGTGACTACATTTAAGATCAATAAGAGCATCATGAGCAAGAGTCCTTAGCTTCTCTTTATGTTTAGGTCCAGTCGGAGAATCCCTCCACCTCGCCTTTCGTATTTCCCTCTCTTTTCATGTATTCGACTCTATGTCATGAGGATTAGGTCATATCTATAGTTTAGCCTTCATCCACAAGTTTCTCAAGCTATAACCTTCATCTTTTAGTCTTTCGAGATTAATTAATATTTTTCCACTTTTCTTTATTTCTTAGCCTTTCATTGTACTTTAAACAATTTATTATGACCCCATAATTAAATTTTAAAAAACAAAAAAGAAAAAAAAGGGACATGCTCACGAGCCTTTGCTTTCATGGCATCATCAAAGCAATCTCCTCTCCTCCCTTAACATCAAAATCAACCTCCCTTATATTTGTCCTCAGCCTTCCTATAAATCAACTACTTTCTTTCATTTGCCTAAACCAGACCCTTGGTGCGTAAGAAAAGACATGTGCTAAAATGAAATTAAAAGAGAGAGAGAGAGAGATAGAAAGAAAAAAGATATTCTCAAAATGAAATAAAGTGAAAAAGTTCAAAAAAGTTGTAGCAGAATAAAATGGACAACCAAAGTTCGAAAACAAATGTTGTGTCAAGCTTGTCCAAGAAAAAAGACAATGCACATCTAAGCACCATTCTACAGACCTTACATCTTGTAGCCTACATCCACTACATTTCATCTCTTACTCAAGCCTATCACTACAAGATAAAAGCTATTTTGCGACGGACAAGTTCTGTCGCAAAGTTAGCACATTCCGTCGCAAAACGTCCGTCGCTAACAAAAAATTTCGCAAATTTCCAAACTTGCGACGGAACTGTTGGAGTTTGCGACGAAAAATTCCCTCGCAAATTTGCGACGGAAAATTCCCTCACAAAGTTAGCGACGGAAAATTCCCTCGCAAAGTTAGCGACGGAAAACTCCCTCGCAAATTTGCGACGGAAAATCCCCTCGTAAATTTGCAACGGAAACACTAGTAGAAAAATAGCTTATTGGTATCGTTTTTTATGACCTATTTGTATCGTTTTAAAACGATACTAATAGTGGTTTTTTAAATATAAAAAAATAGCTATTAGTATCGTTTGTTTTTAAAAAACGATACTAATAGCGATTTTTGAAAAGAAAAAAGATAAAATCATAATTGTAATGAAATAATAATACTAATAACCAAAAATTAAAATTATTATAACAAATACTATATTAAATTGATGAATAACAATAATAAATTATTACAAAATTGAATTCATCAGTGAGAACAAAGTAAGCAAAAGCTCTCTTGCTGGGATCACCAGGTGGGTACGTAGCGTTCATGGTTGAATTCATCATAGGTAATTTTTGATGAGGGATTTTTTTTATAGCAGCCACAGTAGCAGGAACATCAGTGATAAGACCGTGTTCAACTTTTGGGATGAGTTGCTCAGCGGCAAATCCTGCAGCAAACAATTAATCCAATGACCTTGACTATGAAGCACACATCTTTAAACATGAGAGTATTGGCACAAGTGCACAACATTAAAATAAAAGAATTAAAAAAAAACTACTCTGTGGATAGCAAGCATCAAGCAGAAACGTGAAAAAACACACTTAGAATCACGCCATTAAATTACTTGTACACTCTCACAAATATGACAAAGAAACCAACAACACAACCTATATTTCCTGATAGCTTTGCTCATGCAAAGGACGAGAAAACAAGTTGCCAGGGAGGGCATAATGCATCAACCCTTCATTCGGATGCACAAGATGTTGTCATAGGGTAAGTCCAAACTCCATAGTGTTGTGGCAACATATCTAATTTCTTAATATTCTAAGCATATTGTTTGAATAGGACAAACAATAAGAATGCAAGACCTACAGTACGAAAACTGAAAGCAATAAAGTCAATAAAATTTCCAGTATATCAAATCGCTATGCACAAGAAAAAAAATCCCAGGAGTAGATACTACTAAGTGGCTACGTTACTGGCTAGCTTAATTCAAATCATCCTTCATAACACATTTAAGCAAAGGTATTAAAAAAACGGAAAAAAAAAACACTACATTATATATCATTATTACTCTATTTTTTGAAGGGTAATCAGGAGATAAGATTGCAGAAACATATATATGCCACACTATAACAAAAAAAAATGTCCCATATGTACCTGGATAGGTAGGTACACTAGTCCATGCATAATGAACAGACCCCTTGAAAATCTCACGGCAAATAGAAAGCATATCTTCAATCAGATGAGTATGAAGCCACATACTCTCTGCCATGTTGCAAAGAATACCACCAGGCCTTAATGCTCTTGCCAAAGTCTTAAAAAAGGATCTCTCAATGAGTTCTTGAGCAGGACCTATATAAAACATGCTGATTTAGATATTGTGCATGTGATCTCAGGAGGGTTTGCCTCGAGAGGTCCCACTATTAAAGGAACCAAGGATCGGAGCACTTGCGAAATCTCTCCCAGGTTATGGTTTCTAGTAAGAAGGAGCAAGATGATGAGTTCCCCGATGTTATGATTTGTGAAAAGTATCGGGGTGAGGTAAAGACCCCCCACGATGATCCTTTGGTGGTTGAAATGAAAGTGGAAAAATTGTGAGCGAGAAGGATCCTCATAGATACTGAAAGTTCCACTGACATTATAAGTATGGCCTATTTGGAGAAGCTTAAGTTCCTGGAAAATTCCCTCCAACCAATCAGACACCCTGTTATTAATTTTGGAGGAGGAACCATTCATCCGGTTGGCTCGGTATCCCTTTCATTGAGAGTAGGCACTAAGGAGTAGCCTAAGAACCTGTTTGTGAGTTTCTAGTTGGTTCATGAGCCCATGGCTTACAACATTACATTGGGAAGGCCTAACTTAAACTCTATTAAAGTTGTGGTGGTTCTTCACCTCATGTTAATAAAGTTTGTTTGTAATGATTGAACTATTGGTACCCTGAGAGGGGATCAACAAACAGCAAGAGAGTGTTATTTGATAACCCTGAGCACATCAGTGGTTGGGACGCCCAAAGAAGATGCTTTACAAGCTAAGAAGCACAAGACAGAGGATATAGAACCAAAACCTATCATGGCAATATGTAATATGGCTATGCCAGATGAGTTGGGACTCCAGCCTGCTGAAGAGTTTGCTGAGCTTGTTTTGGAAGATGATAAATGTAATACCCCACATTTTCACGTATTTAAACAAAGTATTTTTGTATTTCATACGTATAACCTGCGTATTTATTCGTATAATTTTAGTATTTTTATTGAAAATTATGTTCAATAAAAAGAAATTAACAAAAATAAAGTAAATAATAAAGTTTTGGTTAAAAGTATTATTTGTGTTCTTAAATAGTATTTTATGATTTAAAATATCTTTAAAACTTCTAAAAATAGTTTTTTTTAAGGTTTTCTAATTTACTTAGGAGTATTTATGGGTCCCATCAAAATCCTACTTTGAGGCCTATAAATACCCTACAAAACCTAAAATTCCAAGTTTTACTGATCATACTAGTCAATTAGGATTCCAGAAGTTTAGAGAGAAAAAAAAACTTTTAGATCCGAAAAAGAAAGAAAAAAAAAGTTGGAAGTTCGAAGAAAAAAAAATTATTTTTGGAGCCTCGGGATCCGCGCCCAGCCGGACCCCGCCGCAGCAGCAGCCAGTCGGCCACCACTGCCGGACCTCCTCCCCAATTTTTGGTATATTTCGGCCTTTTATATATAAAAAAAAGTTCTACTTCTTTATTTTTGATTCAATCTTACAAATTTATGATTATAATTGTGTTTAATCATATTTTTATAAGTTTAATCACGTTTTGATATAAGTATGAATTGTTTTAAGGCATGAATTAAATTTGTTGTTCATGAAATTATAAATTAGGGTTTGAAAAATTTATAAAGTTATGATTTTTATGAATTTTATGTTCTAAACTTCGATAGTATGATCATAAATTATTGTTGGGTAAAACTATGATGTTGTTATTAACTTTAGATTGATTTTTAAGGGTTTTAGACTTGTTTTATAAAGCTGTCAAAATTTTATAAGCATGAAATTGAGTTGAATAAATATTATAAACATGTTTAATCATATGAAAAATTGCTCTAAAGCCTAGATTGATTTCATAAATATGTTAGTAGATTGTAGAAGTGTTTTGACATGAAATCATGATGTTTTCATAATTTTTTCATGACTTTAAAGTTTAGAAATAAATCTGAAATTTTAATAAAAAACAAGTTAAATTGAGTTTAAAGTGCTCAAATTGCAATAGTATGATCATACATCAATTCTATGATGAAATATATAAATTTTAGTATGTTTTATGATGTTTAAGAGTGGTTTTAAGCATGTTTAACATGTTGTCCAGATTTTATAAATTAATTAAATGGCCTTCTAAAGTATGTAAATAGCATAAATTGATCATGTAAGTAAGGTAATAAATCATATGATCAATTTGTGTCATTTTCGGAAGTTTTCAAGGAGTTTTGATAAATTTAGATTGTTGTCCACTTTTCCAAAGTGGCATGAAAATATTATTAAGTTTTTATAAAGTATAATTAAGTCCCAAATACAAAGTAGAATTGCAATAGAGAAGAAAATTGAAGTACAGAATTGAATAGAGACCAAATAAGGAATGTTTTGGACAAAGTTTCCAAATTTAGAAGTTGGTTAAGGTTGTTGTAGAATTTAGTCAACAAGATTTTTAATTTAGCTCGGTTTTCCTTGTGTAGGAGACTTTGATTTAGTCCACTTCTAGAGTTGTGGCGGAGCACAACTATTTTACAAGGTACGTAAGTACTAAAGGCAAACATAGGAGTTTAGAATGCATTCTTGAGAAATTCTTGTTCATATGAATCTTGTATGCTTGTTTTGGATCATGAATTTATGTGCATGACAAGTTGTTAGTAGCATGCTTTAATGTTTAATGGCATTCCATGTTAAATAGAAAGTTTAATTTTCATGAGCTTGAATTGGAATGTTCTGATAAGTGTAGTTTGGCCAACAGTTTTATGAATAAAGGAAGAAGATAATTTTTAAAGTTGATTAGATATTTAATCAACAAGAAAGGTAGTAGTGAATCTGTTCACATGATTAATAAAAGTAATGAGCAATTATTTACGCATATAATACCACTCACAGTTTAATGTGTGGTCAAGAAGAAAGTAAGTTATAATGCCACTCACAGTTTAATGTGTGGTCAAGAAGAAAGTAAGTTATAATACCACTCACAGTTTAATGTGTGGTCAAAAAGAAAGTAAGTTGTTAGCCACTCACAGTTAATGTGTGGTACAGGAGGTTCAGTTTAATTAAAGGACTTACTTAAGTTAATTTGGAATCACCTTAAAGTAAAGATAATGAATATGGTTGCTTGTTTGTATGCATATCTTTCTGTGATGTTGCATGAGAGTCATAATAATGTTAAACCTGTTAAATCACGCGACGTAAAGTGTAAGAGGATTCGCACCAAAACTCTTGGAACGTATATACCTTGAGTATGAACAAAGGGGGGAGTCATATGGAACAGTGATCTATGACTTCTAATTGGAGTACAAGACGTTGTACTCTTTTATATTATAAATGCGCTGGATATCCGTCACCTCGTGTGACATAGGTAATACCTTCTTGGAGTTGCTCCCAAGTTGGTGCCCAATAGGGCGATTTTAAAGGAAAGGAAACCCGTTCGATGCCGTATCCAAAAGTTAAATATAATAATAATTTTATTGAGTCCATGTACAGGTAAGAAGGTTGTCAAAGGTAAGTTGAGTGCATGTCTTGTTTCCTTTTTGTTATTGCATAGTCTTTAGTAGTTATGTACTCAGCTTTGCTGACTGTTTGCTTTGTGTGCATGGCTTTGTCTTGGACTTGGCCCTACGATGACCCACTTGTGGTGAGTAGTTGTCTAGAAAAAGGAAAGCTGCAGGTACAAGTGGGCATAAGTCATTTCATGATGGGATGGAGTGAGAGCGCTTGATGTGGTTGTAGTTTTACTTTATTGCTTTCAGAGACTAACGTTTAT
Organism: Suaeda aralocaspica; assembly: GCA_016808085.1. NCBI lineage: Eukaryota > Viridiplantae > Streptophyta > Magnoliopsida > Caryophyllales > Amaranthaceae > Suaeda > Suaeda aralocaspica. The sequence goes on from PYUH01000219.1 coordinate 1,052,399, forward strand.
TTAATTGTTTGGATTTTGAAAGACTTATGATTATGATTTTTGGTTTGGTTTTAAAAGGGCCATTAATATGGTTCCGAAGTGTAATAAATTTAAAGTTGTTTGAAGTTTAGTTTTAAATTGTTTTGGTTTTAAAGCTTCCGCTGTAGTACTTTGATAAAAGCCTTAGCCGTTATCACGGTGGCGGTAATACTTTGGGTTTTCCATATATAGTAGTTTAATAAATGTAATATTTACTAGTTTAACATGTTTTCCAGAAAATTAGGAAGTAGAAAGTTAAGTAAAATCCAGGGTGTTACAATAAACCTGATAGGGTTCTCAAGATGGGGCAGGTTCAGTCTTCTAGGCAACAGGGAGAGATGATAAGCTTATTGAAAGAATTCAAAGATGTGTTGCCTTCCATGTAAGTGAGATGCTAGGTATAGACCCTGAGGTGATGGTTCACCGTCTAGAAGTCAAACCATACACCAAGCCAGTGAGGCAAACGAAATAAAACCATGGGGAGTTAAGAAACAAAGCAACAGCTGAGGAAGTTCAGAAGTTAATAAACACTGGCTTCATTCACGCATGTGATTATCTTGATTGGGTTGCCAATGTGGTGTTAGTGCCAAAGCCTAATGGAACATGGTGTATGTGTGTGGATTATACAGATTTCAATAAGGCATGCCCCAAGGACACTTTATCTTTGCCAAAGATTGCTCATTTGGCTGATTCGACAACGGGGCACGCCCTTATGAGTTTTGTGGATGCAAATTCAGGATTCCCTCAAATCCCTCTATGGCCTGATGATCAAGAGGAAACTACCTTTTGTGACTGATTATGGATTGTATTGCTATAAGGTAATGCCCTTTGGTCTCAAAAATGCAACAGCCACTTTTCAAAAGATAGTTACGAAGGTGTTCAAAGACCAAATGGGTAGGAATGTTGAGCCTTACACTGATGACATAATTGTGAATACTAGGACAAGGAGGATCATGTGCAGGACTTACGAGAAACTTTTAAGAGTCTTCGCAAATATAACATGAAGCTAAATCTAAAGAAGTGTGTTTTGGTGTAGACTCGGGAAAGTTTCTCGGGTTCCTTATTGATCAGAGGGGTATAGAGGCCAACCCTAATAAAGTTCAAGCTGTTACCAACATGACTTCCCCTCGCAATCTGAAGGAGGTCCAAAGACTAACCGGATGTTTGGGCAGCACTCAGAATATTTTTGTCTAAATTGGGTGACAAATGTCACTACTTTTTTGACACTATTAAGAAGAAAGCTAAGTTTGAATGGACAGGTTAAGCTGATCAGGCATTTATCCAGTTAAAGGAGCATCTACACTCTTTACCTCGGTTGGTTAGCCCATTATTCAAAAGATCCGGTGAATGGTTCACCCCGATCATAACAAGAACTATTATCCGAAAAGGTATAGCCTTTGAAATTCAGCTAGACCATACGAAACATTGTTAGAAATTACAGACCAGTCATTCAGAGAATGGCTAACAACCAAATGTTTGATAAAACAATAATATAAAAAATCCATCAAGATAGAAGGTGGAGCTACTTCATTCTTCGTCTTCGTCTTCGTCTTCCTCAGACTCGGTAAACGTAGGCTCTAGGTCACCAGCTGCATCAACGGTAACGTTAAGGTTTGCCCACTCCAAGTACTGCTAGAACCAAGAGAAAGCATTTTATCGGAAAGACTTTTCTAACGCGATCTGAACTAAGTTTTGATAGCTCGCCTTGCCATCCCGGACTGCTACTGAAATCCTATCTAGGATAAGCAAGGAGACATGTTCATGCTCCTTGATTGTTTCGTTCAGTGCTCCCTTCTCTTATAAGAGAGATGCCTTCTCCTCTTCTAGTTTACCAGCCTTTGCAGCTGATTCCTTCCATTGTTCTACATTAGAGTTGACTTCATCTCTCTCTTTCAATAAAGTATCTCTCTCAAGTTCCAGCTCACGACACCAGGCCTGACCGTGAAGGTTAAACTTGCTCACCACCTGTGCATTCATAGTAGCACGAGAAGTCAAGTCAAGTTTACAAGTGCTAAAAATGGTGGTATCAATCATTGTCTTTACCATTGCATGGGCCTTTTCAGCTCTTGTTCTATGCAAGCCTTCCGCTCTTTAGCACCCTCCAGCCAAATGATAGCTTGTACTTAGATAGAAGGTCAATCAATGATAAAGTTGAAAGTTAAATGTCAGAAGAACCGTTCAAGAAAGTAAATAGTACCTCTAGAAGCGCATACTACATAGGGTTAATAACCCCCTTATGATTGTTTTTCAATGAGCTTGGTACTCAGGGGGAATTGAATGAGATTCATTATCACCTTTATAAGCTTCGGACTATCATGGCTCGTGATGCCATGAAGAGGGCGGTGAGACTCACCCTCATCCTCCTCTTTCATGTTAGTAAGCTCTGCAATAGGAAATTCTATTGATTTAGAGCTGATAGGACTTTGCGATCTAGTGCTACCAGAAGATGTGAGCAACGTTCGCACACAGTGGATTAAGAGCTTACCACCGACATGGGCGTGAAGGTTTTGTGCAAGTTCTTGCACGGAAGAGGGAATGTTCATCTCCCGCACTGACTCACTAAGGCCTGCAACGGCTTCCAAAACCTCCATTACACAAGAAGTCAGAAGGCTAAGCTGGTGAATAGCTCACACTTCTTTGTCCTTTTGGGCAGCCACAGTATTAAAAACTGCGTTTGGTGAGGGTTAAGCCACGGTCACTGCCACAACAAGTATGTCCTTCGGTCTCGGCTTCTTGCTCTTCTTACTAGAGGAAATCGCTAGACACTTCTTACTCAGTTTTCTAGTCACTTGAGTGGGGGTTCCACTCTCCTACAAATATAATAAGCACCAAAGCAATAGTGAAGTTAAAGTTGAGAAAGTTGAAGTTGATCACTCAAATGCAATTTGGTGTCTTAACACTGCATGGGTGAAAAATTGAATTTTATCACATAAACCCAATTCAGTGTCTTAACAACGCATGGGTGAATAATTAAAGTTGATCACTCAAACCAATTCGGTGTCTTAACACCATATGGGTGAAAAATTAAAGTTGATCACTCAGCTCCTACCCTATTTGGTGTCCTAAATCCACTTGGGTGCAAGATTCAAAATTAAATTGAATGTTCATTCAAAGTTGAGAAATAAGCAACACAATACACTTGTTCAGTATACATACGTCGAATAGAGTGATTGTGAAAACACTATCACAATAAACCTGTTGTACACCGAATAGGGTGATTGTGAAAGCACAATCATAACACCCCTGTTCGGTGTACATACACCGAATAGGGTGATTGTGAAAACTTAATCACAACACCCTTGTTCTGTGTACACACACTGAATAACAAGGTGATTGTGAAAGCATAATCATGACACCCCTGTTCGGTGTACACACAACGAATAGGTGACTGTGAAAGCACAAACACAACGTACCTGTTTGGTGTACATACACCGAGTAGGGTGATTGTGAAAGCATAAAGCGCAACACACTTGTTCGGTGCACTATACTAAATAGGGTGATTGTGAATGAATTTTTAATGCAATTATTCGATATAAACTTTGAATAAAGTGATGGAGACTACTTCCCCATCAAGAAATGGTTTGGGGCAAATATACCGATTGTAATATTTACTTGGTGAAATTTATGCATATCAAGACTCAAAGGCATGAACAGTGAAAAATACGTCAGTCGCTTTCCTTTGTTCTTTCCACTCTTGATTCTTCAACTCGTACATTTCCTCCATGTAATCGTCTCTCGTCTTCTCTCCTTTTTGACCCGGGGTGAGTTTGCTCATGGCTTCTTCTGCAAATCATAAAAGAGTTTTGTTAAATTCAAACAATAAGAAAAACATAAGAACATTAACAGAGGCGGGATTCAAGCTACCTCTAGGCATGTACTCTGAGAGGCCACATGCCGATAGGAAAACGTTGCTCCTAAAGATGATCCATTCGGGTACCCAGACTGTAGGAACAAATATTTTTTTATTGTTTTGTTGTTCTTTCCCATTATGGTAACGTGGCGTTTACGGAACATGTTGCTCTCAAAAGTGAAATCCAATTTGGGTGAATAGGTGGAAGGTCTGGGTTCCTACCTGCTAAGTAGGGGTTCTCAATCCATTTATTGAGGGAGTCAGCAACCCCCTCATCACTAATATACACAAAGAAGAAACAATGTCTCCACCTTAGTCAATTGTTTGGTTTAAAAACTGTCATCATGAAATTCTCTTTTGAAGAGATGATATACCAATCATCCCGAGCAGAATTTATCTAGTGATTGAATGCATCTTACAGAACACTGCAAAGTCCATGGGGTACCCCTTCAACTCACAAGTGGCTATATAACCAATAATGTGTGTCCAGGAATTAGGGGTGAGTTGCCAAATGGTAACTCGGCATCCCTCGAGAACAACGAGAATGAAAGGGTGTAAGGGAAATCTCAAACCTAGAATGATGGCAGCTTCATATATGGGAACAACTTTATCCAGCAACACCATGATGGATGCTCCGACGGGTGGAACTCTAATCTTATATCCCGAACCAAAGGCACATGCCCTCCTATAGTCCTCAAGTGAACTCTTGTAATGATCTCTAAGGCTTTTAGCCAAAAAACAGTTGCCAGGAGTGTGAGTGGGTTTAGAAGATGACTCTCCCTTGTCTTCCTCATTATCTTCTTCAGTGGAGGAGGTTGATGGATCTTCAGGGTCCAGTTCTTCAGAATCTGGATGCGGGTCAAGAAGAAGCTGGTTTGCCACAATAGATTCCAACAAGGGGTGATACTCCTCGGTAAGTGCATCGGACACCTCACTAGCCGGCACCCAAAGGCTGCCGCTTGATCCTATTAAGACCCTAGCCGTCTACTTTGTACATGCCATCATAGTACCCTACACAAAAGTAGGCTCATCAACATAAGGAGAGACCACACAAAACTCAAATTGATCAAAAGGCCCGTCTACAAATGATCCCATAATATCCAATTATTGTAATATATATAAATAGAAAATCACATGACATTTTCGTAAATAAGTAGAAAACTTTATTACCTTATTACCCAATAAAATGCATATAAAAAGATGACTTTACCCCTGAATTTATAACATATTACTTTAAAATGTCATTGTAATATGCAATTTTACATATCATAGTAATTTACGTGTCATTCCTTCTTTCTCTCTAATGAAGCTTCAGATCATTTAGCAGACAAGATCAGTTCGTATATTCCAATTGGTCAGCCCTCTATTATTCATATCAAATATTCTCGCACATAATAGAGATTTTGGAGACATTAAATTATTTTTCACCTCCTTTTATTTCTGAATCTGTGTCACTTTCCCTCTCTCTCCTCTTTCTTGGTAAGTTGTCTGTCTCTCAATGTGTTCTCCCTTGCTCTTTCAATTCAAATATAGCTGTGTTTATAATTCAAACTAATCTTAAAAAAAAAAAAAACAAATATTTAAAAAATATTAAATTTAATCAAATTTTATAGGTTTCTACTTTGCTCAAGAACAGCAACGAAGGTTGAATCAAATTTCCTCCAACTACTGCTACCAACCATGAACAATCTTCTTTCGGTACTTCTGATTTGTCTTTTTCCATGTTTTTACTAATTACCCCTTTTAATTTTTTCCAATCTTAGGGCGCAATTTGTTCTTGCTATCATTTTTGTCTTTTGGTTTATGTAGGGTATGAAGTTGTGAATTTTAATTTTGCGTTCAGTGGTTTGATGATGTTCAAAATTGGGTTTGTAGATTGAAAAGTAGATATCTGAATGATTTTGTAGTGGGGTTGCATTATTCATGCTAAAGTAGTCAACTCTGATTGAATTGTAACATACTGTTTGTATATAAAGAAAATAAGAAAGCAACTTGTTCTTGTTTTCAATTCAGTTGTAAAACTGCAATTAAAATTGTGTTTAGTTTTTCATCTGAATTCTGAAATCCAAGGGATCCGATTTCGGATTTATGCCACCTTTGTTATTGTGTGAGGAGCAAAGATGTGGAAGCTTCTCTTTCTTTGGTCCCATAGATTTGCAAATAATCCAACACTGTGCGTCTGTGCTGGTCCTCTCATCTCTAATGTCGGATTTGTTTTACATGAAGATATGCATATTGTTTGACTTTGACCAACCCTTTTTTATTCGTTAATTTGCATTGGCGTCTCTTAATTGCTTCAATCCTTCAATTTGCAAATTCTTCTTCCTCTTAACCAATGCCTAGCTGGCTAGCGTAAGTTTGTAAGCAAGAAGGAATGTATGGTAAGTTTGTCATAGATTTTAAGAAGAAAGGATGTAGGGGCATCAGTAGACTGTGGAGTCTAGAGTTTGATGGCATGCTGTATAGGTTTTTTATGCTTTACAATATATTTAATGAGTGCAACTTTCGGTGCTTCTTATTCCCTGTTGTCATTGTTTTGTTTATAATATACAGGATTCTTTTGAGATTCCTCGCGGGGAATCATCTAGGAATGGTGGTGATCTTGAGATGGGGGAAAATCTCAATAATTCTGGAGAATTGGGCTTGCAAGCTTTCGCCAAAAAGGTGACTGTTATTATAATAGTTTTCAATCTTATGCATTTTTTTTATCCCTCAACAAACAATCCAAGGTTTGTTAGTCATACCACCCCTCAATAAAAAAACAAGGTTTACAAATGACAAACATGTCAAAGGACTTTTTCTGTTCACCATTTTAAGTGAAGCAATTTCCTCTCGTCTAGGTTCAGGAGGTTGATAAACAATATGACAAGATCAGTGACCTTCTAAGAAAGCTTCAGGTCAGCTTCTTACCTGTAAAGGCTGTAATGTGAACGTGCATAGCATGGCCATGGAAAGGATTGCTGATGTATCTTTTCTGAATTGTGTATTAATTCTGCTTGCAGAATGCACACGAGGAGTCAAAAGCTGTTACCAAGGCAGCGGCTATGAAAGGTATTTACCTGGGTGTGTGCAATTGAATTGCAAATTTTGATATAATTATGGTTCTCTCTAGTCTTAGTGGATTGCTAGAATTGAATGTGTTATTGCTGAGCCGTTTAAATTCTAATGAGATAAATAAAATGCTGCTATTTAAATTGGGAATTGAGCTTAGGCTGTTTAACTGATCACATTCTAGTAATTTTCTTTCTTCTTTTGTATTCTTCTTCCATATCTATATCTATTACTTGGAATCTTAAGTCTTTCAAGCACGCATTTTGGTCCTTTGGCACTTCAGCATTGCTATGGGCACTTACAAAGTGGATCTAAATCATTGAAAATATTCAAATTCAACACTTTGTACCTCCTATTATACACAATTTTATTTTGTTAAAATTAACATTGTGCATATTAAAAGGTTCTCAAAAACCATGCTGGATTGGGTTTTTGCCCAAAAAAGGTGCCCATATTGGGCAGGCTACACATCAACGCTTCATCCTTTTCCCAAACGATGCTACATTTGTCTGGGCAGGCCACACTTCAATGCCTAAATCATTGTCCAAATGATGCTACATTGGGCATTGGGCATTGGGCAGTGTGATCTACATAAAACTGCATTTATGAGTCTTGGATAGGAATAATATTATTTGTTCTGTAGGTTTACTTAAATATGGTAAGTTTATGGAAGCTGTAGGTTGAAGTTTTGAGATATATGTCAGCTAGGTTGGAGATAGGGCCAATTCGAAATATTTTGGACTTAAAATTGAGTTCAAATGTGATCTGACATTTTTGCTAGCCCAATCCGATCCGATCCAAACAGCTTTTCTAAATTCTTAATCCACTCCGATTCATTTAAAAATGTAAAGTCTTTCTACTTTTGGTTAATCTTCTTGCCATTTTGATAAATTTTTGAATATATAAAAATCTAGACACAAATAACTATTTGAAAGTCTTTCACTTGAAAGTATATAATAATCAAACTTTCAAAGGCTCCTATTGATCGTTCAATAAATCAATCGAAGCCTTAGTCCCATTATTGGGGTCAGCTACTTTTACCAAAATTTAGCATTCCTTGTGGTCAGCCACATAGATTTTCCTCCTTCATCCCTTACGATCGAGAACCTCGTTCTCCTTCAAATCCAATTGCTTCATATCCTTTCTAACTCCTTCTAACCGAGTTATTTTCAGTCTCCCTCTACCTCGTTTTGAGATCTCGCTGATCCCACTCTTCGTAGTGTGCTCCCTTAGGTCTCCATCTCACCTGTCCAAACCAACGCAGGCGGTTTCAAAGGCCCCATTAATGAATAACACAATGTGGGTGCCAAATGTTTTGGGTCTTTTGAGTCTAAGTTACACTTTAAGCCACAAGGTCTTACTGCATTTATTGTTTTTTCTATGTATGGGAAAATTGATTTTCCAGCCTGCATTTTTTTTCTCTTTTGTCCATCTGATTTTCTTTCTGTAATGCTACTTGACGTCTAGAGAAGAAGAGAGCAGTGTGAATAGCAGATTTGTCCCTATGTACAAAATAGGAACGCAACTGCAATTTATAGCTTCCTGTTTTAGAAACAGAACTTGATTTGTTTTTTCTTTGTGCTTTTGGGAACTATTTGTGCACATAATCTGACTAAGTTATACAATCCTTGTTGTGAAGCTATCAAGAAGCGCATGGAAAAAGATGTAGATGAAGTCCAAAAGATTGCTCGGCTTATAAAGTCAAAAATTGAAGAGCTCGATAAGGATGTAGGATTTTTTATAACTAATTGTTATTTGGGTGATATATCTTCCTTGCACTTCTTAGCTGATGTCTTTCTTCTTCTAGAATTTTTCAAGCATGCAGAAGCCTGGATGTGGAAAAGGAACAGCAATTGAGCGGGCTAGGACAGCGCAGACAGTGTAAGTGATGAGTCAAAGCAATGCATATTATTATAGTGGATGATAAGTTGCAACTTGCAAGTGTATTTTGTGATTCAGTGTGGCCTCAAATATCTTTTCTATTTAAAGTCCTTTTCAAGTAAATTGGTTCTCATGTTAATGGTTATTTATTATTATTGTTATTTTTTTTTTTTTTATAAAAGTCACTGGTTCTTATTGATTCATGATTAGCTAACTCCAAATTATTTTGGGACTAAGGCTTTTTGTTATTGTTTTAAAATAATTGCCTTTGAAAACTATTACTTTGTAGGAATTTTGAACCTGAGTTAAAAATTTCTTTCTAAACCTGATAGGAAGCCGTAGTTGGGTGCCACTGACTGAACAACTTGATGTAATTACAGGATTGTGATTTGCTTTGTTATCTTATGATTTTTGACAATAAAGTTGTAGCAAGAAAATTGGTAGTAGATGTCAATGTCAGACATTGAACCTTAATTCCTTAGAATAGAAATGGTTGATCCTGGATTTATGTATAAGTGGTGCTTGTTCTCAAGCTGATGCACCTGCTGGAATAATCTTCGTTGTGCTTGAAATGAATTTCAAGAATTAAATTTTAAAACTTTGAATCTTTCTGAGGTTTGCAGTAGTTGTGCTATAAAATTTTAAGGCTTTGAATATTTCGGAGATTTGCAGTAGTTGTGCTAAGGTAGACTTGCCACCTCATTGCAAAACTGGATCTAAGGAAGTATGTATTTCCAGCAAAATTCTTTAATGTCCATGACTCCATATTTTAGGGTTTTTTAGCACATCATTCTTGTGTGCGTTCAATCAAGTCGATTGTGATTAATTTCAATCCATTTTTTTTGCAGTGCCCTAAAAAAGAAATTAAAAGATAAAATGGGGGAATTTCAGGTAATTTCACAATTTTCAGGTCAGAACCCAATTTATCTGAAAAGAATACATAAATTAGATCCACTTAAGATTAATTGTTTATTTGTTGCATCTGTAGACTTTACGTGAAAATATTCAACAAGAGTACCGAGAAGTTGTCGAGCGTCGTGTTTATACAGGTTCACTTTCTGATTCATTGATAAGGAGTCTGCTTTCTCTTGTGCTTCAAACTTGATTATGAGTTCATTATTTCTCATTTGTATTATTTTAATTTGCAGTAACCGGTCAAAGAGCTGATGAAGAGGTGAATGCTTTTTAAATATTGAATTTTTAGTTTTTATTGTGTGTGTGTGTGTTCTAATATCTAAATGATTTGCATTCCATTTGTTTTGTTTACTTTGCGCAATCTTGGTTTTTGCTGACAGACAGTTGATCAATTAATTGAGACTGGTGATAGTGAGCAAATCTTTCAAAAAGCAATACAAGAGCAAGGTCGTGGTCAGGTGTGTCTTCCTCAACTGTTAATTTCTTGTTTCTTTCTTTTCATACATCCTTTTGTCCATTGAGGTGGAGGTTTTATATGGATGTAACTATGTAATGAAGGTCGTGGTCAGGTGTGAATTCCCTCACTGATAATTTCAATTTGTATTTAATGAAACACGCTAATTTTATATCCATAAATTGGAGTCGAGCTATCAGAATAAGCACTTTTCCCAATAGAGGTTATATTGGTAGTTTTTGCTTCATTTGTTATTTAAGCAACTTTGGTCATGTTCTTTGTAAAGAGGGAAAAATGCCCCGGTACAAAGAAACCTTTTATAACCATCTTTGTTTTTTGGGCTAGAACAACCTTTTAAAATCTTCTTGGCAACGTAAAACCTTGAAATAAATTTGAATTCCATGATGAAACCTTATCCTACTTTCTGTGCATTGACCAACATTTTCCAGTGTTGACCCACACATGGAAGTCACACACACACACACACACACACACA